>VZRI01001449.1:49030-89095 GCA_013397515.1 Upupa epops
TGGGGTCCGGGGTGGTTGGAGGGTTCGGTGTGGAGGTTCTAAGGAGAGGGGGGGGGATGGACTCTCATGGTCCAGGGCGGGTTGTGAGGGTCCGGGGTTGATTCTGAGGGCCCGAGTGGGGGGTTCTGTGGGCCCTGGTGTGTGTGTGTGGGGTGTTCTGAGGGCTTTAGGGGGGGATTCTAATGCCATGGAGGGGTTGTGAGGGCCCGGTGTGGAGGGAGGTGTCTGAGAGCCCGGGTGGAGGGCTCTGAGGGACCACTGTGAAGGGTTCTGAGAGCCCGGGTTAGGGGTTCTGAGGGTCTCGAGAAGGGGTTGTCTGAGGGCCTGGGGCTTCAGGAGAGGAGAGTACAAACAGCAGAAGGAACCGAGGGCAGGAAGAATTGCTGTAACAGCTCATCACTGGCACAGGGACAGGCTCTTGGTTGTCATTTCTGATGAAGTTCATTAAAGGCACCAGAAGGTTTGGTGCTGAGGACCATCGCCATCATCAGGTGCTTCCCTCTATCCTGGAGGTGCTAGCCATGAGGATATAGCTGTGGAGCTCGAGGCCGTGGCTTAGGGTGCCTTGGTGCTGTTGGGTTGGCAGAATGACTCAATGATCTTAAAGATCTTTAATGACCTCAATGGTTCTGTGCGTCTGTGTGTGCAAGGCTTTGAGTCAGTAAATGCAGCATCAGTTGGGGCTCTGCTACTGCCTTGGGAGTTGACCTTGGACACATTGTGGTGCCTCAGTTTCCCTTCTGCTTCAAAGAATAAAGCTATGTGAGAGCTGGCAGTACCTGTGTCATCTCGTGGCTGTGGACATTGCTGAAAGGTTGGAATTGCATGAAATATTAAGGTAACGGATCACTGAGGGTGCTGCTGAAGGAATGGCATTGCACAGTGGATATCTCTCTTTCATGAGCTGAAGATGATTGAGTCCTTCCCATTTTAACTGGTTTATAAGCTGAGATACCACAATGAGGACCTTATGTGGGCTTACGTGGTGTCTGTGCTGGATCAAGCAGTGAAGACCTGCAAATCTTAGCTTTGTGAGGCTGGGAGTAAATCCTGAGAGTTTCTGGGATCTCAGAAGGATCCCTGCAAACTTCAGTCGAGCAGTCTCCTCAATAAAGTGTCTGTGTGCAGCGGTTGTGAGTCACTAGTTGCTCTATACTCCAGCTTTCCAGGCACTGAACCAAGCAGGAGCATATCGGAGCCTCCTGCTGGAACTGTTCAGTGCGCCACTAATCCACGTGAATTTCTGCTAGAGCTGACATCACCAGTTTCTCCTCTTGTTCCGCCTCAGATCGGTTTGTTGTGCTCATTGTGGGCTCAGTCGCCTTGTCAGGAGGCAGTCAAGTGTTTATAATGGTGTGGGAGGGGGGCTGAGAGCAGTTAGTTATTAATGGGGGCTGAAATAGGGCTGGCCTTTATTCCTGGGTCTGACTTGTCCTAGGGTGAAAGAGTGGTGGTCTCATGGATCATTCTCTTTCTTTAGATATATAGACCTTGTGCTGGTGCTTTTCTGTCTTCCTCTCTTTCTGCTGTTCCTGCTCAAAATGCCCCCTTTTCCCCTGCAATCAGATCAGTATTCACCACCACAGAATCATGGTGGCTGGAAAAGCCCTCTGAACTCATCCAGCCCAGCTCATGACCTAACATGACCACAATCACCTAGACCAGAGCACTAAGTGTCACAGCCAGTCTGTCCTTCAACACCTCCAGGGATGGGGATTCCCCCACTGCCCTGGGCAGCTCCTGGGAGAACAGGGAGTTGCAGAAAATTCTGTAGCTCTACCTGTTTTCCTCCTGGCTGGACTTTATTATTTGGGATGGTTGTTCTGATCCTGCTCTTCTCTTGCCTCGGTATTGTGGGTGCTTTGCAGAACAGCTGTTTGAATGCAGTGTTAAGCTTGTTTTATACAAAAAGGTGATGTTTTACCATTTCAGTTTCATTTCTTCTTAATACCCAGCCTCATGCTCCCTCTGCAGCTGTCTTTCAGCTGCACCCTTGTGCCTGGAAGAATTTTGCTACCGAATCATTAATCTGCCTTTCTTCTTTACTTTCAATTTGCACATGAAATCATTCCTCATTCCTTTTGTCAGGTCCTTACTTGCAGTCATTTCTGCATGGAGCATCTTGGGGTTTTTTTCTTTTCTATCTGGAAATTTGCAAGGGAAGGTCATGAGGTACAGCAGAGATCAGAGCAATATGAAAGCGTTGTATCACCCCAACTGCTTGCATTAAATAAATCACATGTCTGATAGAATGGCAGGGGTCACTTGTGGTGATCACACAATGATTGAGGCTGGAAAAGACCTCTGAGCCCCCTGATCTACAAAGCTGGGCTTTGCTGTTGGGGATGGAGCAGAGTTATGAATGTGTTTCAGAAGGTTTAGCTGCTGTTGTGTTTTAGCAGCTTAAATTCCTAGAGCAGCAGAGCCTCAAAACTTGCCGTGCTTCCACCATCTGTGCTTTTCACTCTTTTGTCCTATATTTAGCTTGGAAAACAGATTAGGTGGTTTCACTTTTTGGTTCCTCTACACTGGCACATGGCTGCAGCTCTGCTGGGGTGGCAGATTCTGCAGGAGGATGTGTGTAACTGTTCCTCAGACTGGTTGGAGCTCCTCCGAGGATGAACAGTGCTTCACTTGAACCTTCAGTTCCAGAAGGACATGGAACTGCTTGAGAGAGTCCGACACAGAGCCACAAATGGAGTAGTGATGAAAGGAGTGGAGCATCTCCCTGCTGAGGAAAGGCTGAGGGAGCTGGGGCTCTTGAGCTGGGAAAAAAGGAGCCTGAGGGGTGACCCCATGAATGTTGATCAATATGGAAAGGTTGGGTGTTGGGAGGAAGGAGCCAGGCTCTGCTCAGGGGCACCCAATGCTAGGACAAGGGGCACTGGGTGTCAGCTGGAACACAGGAGGTTCCACATCTGGTGAGAGTGCCAGAGCCCTGGAAGGGGCTGCCCTGGGGGTTTGTGGAGGCTCCTTCTCTGGAGACGTTTCAAACCTGCCTGGACTGTTCCTGCATGATTGGATCTAGGGGATCCTGCTGTGGCAGGGGATTGGACTGGATGATCCTTCGAGGTCCTTTCCAATCCCTAACAGCCTGTGATTCTGTGATTCACGTGGGTTTACCAGGCTGTGATTATCCATGGAAGCACATCTGTTGCTTAAAAATAAAACCAGTGAGCTCCCTTTACCTGGTTTTGTTTCAAGTAGGCTGGTGGTTATTATCCTTTGTTTTTTAAGAGTTTGGCTGTAGCAGGTACCTGAGTGCAGGGGATTATAAAAAATATCTAGGTTGGAAAAGACTGATAAGATCAACTTAACTGTACTTAACTCTACTGTTATCTTTATCACCCCTAAAACAGATCTCTAAGTACCTCATCTACAGGACTTTTGAAACCCATCAAGGGATGAATTTATCCCTGTGTAACCACAGCCAGTCGAACTGCCCAAACTTACTCGACAGAACACTTTGTCCTTGAGTTCTCGGTGGAAATCCTTATCAGAATTCCTTTTATTTACTCCAAAATTATTTTTATTTAATTTCAATTTACTTAATTAATTTAATTAATTGAGGAATGATTTCATGCAGAAGCTTGAATCCACTGCTGCATCAGACATATGCGTCAGGATGTTTCCTCCTGTCACACGTGGCAGGATGTGTGAGCTTATGGAGTAACAGGCCATCCAGTTGTGCACATGGAATGGTGATCAGAGGAAATAGGCGTGATCCTTCTGTTTGAAAGAGAGGAATGGAAGTTGGGTGGAGAGAATAATCAGATAATCTCTTTACGCCTTCCATTTCAAAAGGGCTGATGTTAAAGAGCCACTGAGTCAGAAGCCTCTAAGTGAAGAATAGAAGCTAGTGTCAGCAGAGGAGCTGGGGTGAGGTCCTGGGAGCAGGTTTCAGCAGAGGGGCAGGAGATCCCAACAGTATGAACAAGTGCCCAGAGGACTGCAGCTGAGGAGGAGCTTCAGGAATCTCTGAAATTAGGGTGGGGAGGAAGCAAAGGAGAAAGTTGTCTATGGTAACACCAGTGCTATTGCTGAGAGGAAAGCCAGTAAGAGAAACGACCTGTTTGGAGAGGGAAGAGTGGCACCTGTCCCCTCTGATAACAGCACAGGGGATACTGGGCAGGTGGCTGCATCTTTGCCAGAGCCCTGCTGGCAAACACTCGCTGAGGCCCTTTGTTCCCCTCTCTGTGAAGGACTGGAGTGTTTGTTGGGGCTTTAGCTACTGTTTTGTCCCCAGTCTGGATTACCAAAAACATTACTTCTCATAGCCGTTTGCTGTGTTGGTCAGGCTAGCAGCAGCCAGTTGCTGTGGAGCAGCGCTAGGGACTGTGGAAGGAATGATAGCAGTGTTTGTGGTGAGGTTTTGGGTGTCATCTTATACGTCACTTTGCGTTTGTTGGCTGGTTTGTATCCGAATATCCAGCAACATTTTGAACAGTTCAACTGTTTTTTTTCTTGTTATCGAGGCTGGCAAAGCCCTCTGAGCTCATCCAGCCCAGCCCAGCACCTAACATCACACCATTGGCCACACCAGGGCACTAATGGCTACAGTCAGGCTGTTATTCAACACCTCCAGGGATAGTGACTCCCCGACTGCCCTGGGCAGTCCATTCTAGGCTCTGATCCCCCTTTCCAGGAGGAAGAGCTTCCTACCATTCAACATAACCTTCCCCTGGCAGCTTCAGGCCCTGCCCCTGGTGCTGGTTGCCTGGGAGAAAAGCCTGGTCCCCACCTGACTGCAACCTCCCTTCAAGGAGTTGGAGAGAGGGAGAAGATCCCCCCTGAGTCTCCTCCAGGCTAAACACCCCCAGCTCCCTCAGCCTCTCCTCAGCAGCCCTTCCCTCCAGTCCCTTCCCCAGCCTGTTTGCTCCCCTGGACCTGCTCCAGCCTTTTGATCTCTTTGGTGAAGTGTGGGGCCCAGCACTGCCCCCAGTACTGGAGGGGAGGCCTCCCTAGTGCCCAATACAGGGGGAGAATGATGTCCCTAGTCCTGCTGGCCACACTATTGCTGATCCAAGCTAGGATGCCATTGGCCTTTCTTGTGGCCTGAGCACCCTGTTGGCTCCTGTTCAACCAGTGCTCCCAGGACCCTCTCTGCCAGGCTGCTCTCCAGCCCCGGTTCTTAGCTGCAGAGGGTTATTATAGCCAAATGGCCTTTGGCTGGTGCAAGGCTGCCTGGACAGGTTTATCGATCAGATGGTCAGCTGCTACCTTCTCCATCCTGACCTCACACAGAAGGAGATGAGGCACAGAAGTTGGTAGAAGTGTCTTTCCACAACGCAGCCCTGGTGACACCTTTTTTTTGATGAATAACCAGGGTTTAGAAACAGAGTTTAAAAAAAATCCTAGAAAACAAAGCAGTGGAGTAGCGTGTGTAGGGTGTGATTCTTTGATGCTTGCAGATGTAGGTCAGATCCACAGCCAGAAGGAAGAGCGTTGTATCACTCCTCATAAACTGTGCTGTACCTTAGTGGAGGTTTCCTACGTGGTTCATAGAATTCCAGACTGGTGGGGTTGCAAGGAACCTCTGGAGATCATCTAGTCCAATCTCCTTGCTAAACCTGGCTCTCCTAGAGTAGATCCCACAGGAAGACTTCCAGGTAGGTTTGGGCTGTCTTTAGAGTCACAGATAAGGCTGTGTATCCCTATTTCCAGCCAGACTGCCTTGACTCCTCCTCTCTTTCCTTTGCAATTGCACCCAGTGTTTGCAACAGATAAACCCACTGCTAGGGGATCAGTGACAGCATCAGGAAAGCCTATAGTGTATCT
Source organism: Upupa epops (assembly GCA_013397515.1). Lineage (NCBI taxonomy): Eukaryota > Metazoa > Chordata > Aves > Bucerotiformes > Upupidae > Upupa > Upupa epops. The sequence goes on from VZRI01001449.1 coordinate 54,809, forward strand.
TTAGTTTCTTCTTGATCAACTTAGAAGCTACTAACTCGTGGGTGTTGCAGTGTACGCTGAGCTCAGAACGCGGAGGTGTCTGAGGGCTGTTATTTCATAACTTGGGTGTAAGACTCTCAAAATAATCCAGGCCCTAAGGATCCCTGTGCTCTTATCCCTTTGGGCAGTTTTGCTGCTCTGTGCCACTGGCAGAGAATGGGGAACCAGTTCTGTGAGCAGACCTGTTCCCAGCCCCTTGAGCTCTGCCTGTCCCACAGCACTGATGTGTCAGCTCTTCAGTTGGTCTGGAAGGTGTTTGTGCCTTTCTGCTCAAAAGACTGTGAGCTCCATGGCCACCAAAGAGGTCTTCTTGGGCTATGAGAGGACAGAGGCCCTGGCAGGTGAGTGTTACCTTGCTGTTTGGTGGTATGAGACTCTGAGGCTGCAATGGCTCTAGTGAGTTATGTGCTACCTCAAGGAGACTGACCCATCCTTCTCAGAAAAGATGGGGACAAGAGGCAGAAGCGGTTCTTCAGCCAAGAAAATGGGATTTAGTCTGTGCTTTTCAGAAATCATTGAGCTGGGCCCTGTGTCTGGGAGGTCAGGTCAGTGTTACCAGAGACACATCATTTGCCCAGCACAGAGGTGTGAGGCCTTAAGTGCAAAGATCACTCCCCCCTCCTCCTTTTCAGTGCTTAGATTTCTTGGCTAAACGTTGCAATCTGGAAATAACGATAGAGACTGCAGGCAGCGTTTTCTTGCTCTGTTTACTTCTCATTTGTCCTGGAGAGTTCTGCAGCATCGCTGCGTGCTCCAGCACTGAGATGCAGATGTGCCCTTGAGTCAGTCAATGCCATAGCACATTCAGGGAGTGAAACAGGTAGGAAGCCTCATCCAACAGCATGAGGTGTGCACTGGCCCCTTAACCCTTCAGGTGCCTTGTGGTCTCCTGACCTTGATTCTAAATTACCTGGAAGAAAAGTTGAAGAGCAACACGGTGGGCAGAGAGGAAGGCAAAGGAAATGTATCTGGGAATGGCCTGGGGGAGTGGTGGAATCATGGAGTGATTCAGGCAGAGGGGACCTCTGGAGAGCCTTTACCTGAGACAGAGCCTCTTTGCTAGATCTGAGACTAACTTGACAATTTTGATTTTAACTGCTTTCATACCCTTCAGCCATCAGGGAAGCTTCTGCTGCTGAAGACTATAATAGCTCTTGTGGCTGTGGGAAGTACATGAAACCACGGTGCTGCTAGCAGTTAAAAATTGATGATGAAAAAGTCATTACTTTTCCATCCGCAAAGCACTCTGGTCAGCCAGGTAATAATTTCTTTGGTGCCTGAGTGCCACAAAGCACCTAAGTTGAAATCCAGAGGGTGAGGGCTTGAAAAAGAAATCTAGTAGCTAAAATCTGGAATAAATCCCTCCTGCAACCCCTGCTCAGAGCAATCACAGCAGAAAATGGTTGAGGAGGGATGTGAATCATAGAAACTGGGTTGTTGGTCTGAAAGGGTACTCACTGCTCACTCAGTGCCAACCCTCTGTCACGGGCAGTGATACTTCTCACCAGACCAGGTTGCCCAGAGCCCCATCCAACCTGGCCTTGAACACTACCAGGGATGGAGCAGCGACAGCCTCCCTGGGCAACCTGTTCCAGGACCTCAGCACCCTCACAGGGAGATATTTCTGCCTCAAATCTCATCTCAACCTCCCATCTTTGAACTTGAACCCAACCTGTGTCCTATCAATGGAGTCTTTTGGCAAAAGTCCCTCTCCAGCTTTCCTGGAGCCCCTTCAGGGACTGGAAGCAACTTTGAGGTTCTCCTGGAGCTTTCTCTTCTCCAGGCTGAACAGCCCCAACTCTTAGCCTGTCCCCAGAGCAGAGGGGCTCCAGCCCTCTGATCATTCTTGTGGCCTCCTCTGGACTGCCTCCAAGTCTTCCATGTCCTTCTTGTATTGGAAACTCCGGAACTGGATGCAGAAGTCCAGGCTGGAGAGTACTTGAGCAACACAAGTAGGTCAGAGCAGGTGACCCAGCTGTGGGTGACATCCCTGTATTCATGTTCTACATCTTGATCTTCACATTCAACATCTTGATCTTCCCATGGCTGAGAGTAGCATCTCAAAAGGTGGAGGCCCTGGGGACAGCTCCCTCATGGCCAGGCCGTGCTGGACAGTCGGCAGTGTGATGTTTCATGTGTTTATGGGGAAGTGTCGTATTTTCCCTCTGCTTAATCAAGCAGTGATAATTCTAACGAGCCAGTTTGTACCTTGATCTGAAAATAGCCTTGGAGATGCTGACACACAGAAGCTGTTTGTGGAACAGGATGGAAACAGTTTGTAGCAAGAAATTCTGAGCCAGTCTATAAGAAGGAAACTTTGTTGAGTCTCCTGCCCAGTTGGTCGGGCAAAGTTGAACCACCCTTTGTCTCCTGAGGTCTGACTTGCTGTGTCTAGCAGAGCATTTCGGGCTGGATGCAAACCCTTTGCTGTTGGACTCTGGAAGCATCTTTCTCTACTGGGGTTTTGTTTGAAGGCTTTTTTGTGTTATAGAATATTAACACTGGAGAATTCCTGACTGGCAAATTGAACCCCAGCCTATTGCAGAGGGAAGGTCATTAACAGCTACCTCCTCTTTGTTCAAGACAGGGGCAGGGAAGGAGGCTGCACACCTAACAGGACGTGATGCTTTCCTTTTGCAGTGAGTGAGCCCTTCATGGCAGGCTTTCTATGCTGCAGATTATCAGAAGAACCAAACTGCCAGTTTCATGCAGCGTGTGTCAGCTGCTGTATGTGAGGGCTTCCCAACCCCTTCCACTCGGCTCCAGAGAGAAGTGTGTGCTGTTTCTGGAATGTTAAACAGACTCTTGTTGCAGCAAAAATAAATTGCACGTCAGTAGCTCAGGAGGAGAAAGTGGCTGGATATATCCTCACATCAGCTGCTGTTTCTGCAGAATCCTGTGCTGGCTGAGTGGAACCTCTCCACAACACTGCTGTTCTTCAGACTGAGCCTTCCATCAGGAAAAGAGGCTGTTAAACATGACAATTATCTCCTGGCCTTCTTTCTCTTGATTCCTTGAGCTCTTTCCCTCCTGCAGCTGCTCATTTGAGTCTGCATTATGCAATAACCTGTTATTTTCTGCAGGTTGGAAACAGAAATGCAGATTGAATCACAGAGCAAACCATTTCTTACTGTCTGAGAAGTGGTGCTTCTGACTAGTGCGTTGATTTATATGGTTCTGCCTTGGTTTCCTTTGTGGGTTGTTATTTGCTCAAGGTTTAGACTTGGGAAATTCCCTGGCAGCTGGTGGGGGTTTGCATTCCAGATTTCGGAGCATGGGGCAGCTGGCATTTAAACTTGGCTGAGCTTCCAGCCCATGAGCTAGAAATAGTAAAACCATTCCTCAGCAAGGTGGAGTTCAAGCCTTGACAACTACCCGTCCTCTTCACCTTCCAGATTAGTTTAGGGTTTGCTTTACAGGTCTACTACCATGTTAGTTTGCAGAGGGTGTGGTGCAAGGAGCTCACAGACTGGAGCCTTCCCAGACTAACAGACTCCAGCCTGGACTGGAGCCTTTGTAGTGTTCGCAGTGCTTTAGAGTCACTTCTGTTTGAGACAGAACCTTAGGGGTCTGAGGTTTTGTCAGGAGTGAGCTCACTTCCTCTGCAAGTTTCACTTTGAATGGAGTTTCTTTTTCCCTTAGCCATGCTGCGTTGCAACAGGACAGCTGATGAAGGTGTGAAACTGTGGCTTTGGGTGGTTGAGGGGTCCAGCCTTTTATTCCATCTAGATGAAGCTTGGAAAACCAGGAAGCTGATAATTCAAAGCCACCAGTGGCACATCAGTGTATTGAAACCCACCCTGATAAGGAGTCTAAAGGCTGTACCAGGTTACACAGTAACTTGGACAGAGTTTCTGCCGTTACTTAAGTAGGACAAAGTCATCAGGTTTGTGGTATTTGGCCCTCTTCGTCTGCAGAGGGAGAGAAATGCTGTTGCCTGCCTGTGTATCTAGGGCACACCAGGGCTGTACCTGCTGCAGAGCTGGAGTTTTGAGATGATTTTCTATAATAAAACATGGTGCTTTCCATCTTCTAAACAGCTGGTTAGTGTGCTGTCAGTCACGTTTCATGCAGTTCTCAATAGTTTTATACTAACTTGATAGGAGACCAACCAGATCAGTATTAACTGCCCCTAAAACATCAGCCTCGTCTTCTGCCAGCTCACTGATTTCAACTTGTCTGCTGCTCTGAATCTCTCAGTCTTTAGTGTTGTCTGTGCTCACCAGGTTATGCTGTAGTTAGACCAAAAATTGAGGAAGTAAAAAGGTTTTGACTTTTCCTGTGTCTGAAGCAGGAAAAGTCAAAAGTTGTTTCTTTTTGCAGAAGTTTTAATCACTTGCCCAGTTTTATTTCCTCCAAAATGGTGTTTGAGGTCACTCTTGGACACGTTATCTTGCGGTTAAAGCTTCTGCTGTCGCCGCAAGTTTTACTGTGTTTGGAGGTGGTTGACCTTATCTCTTACTGTCAGGAACCTTTTTTCCAAGTAAATGTGCTCTTTAGCTCCTGAGATAAGAAGGTTTCATATGAGAGGAAGTGCCCTATTGCAGATATTCTTGGCTTGTAGAGATCTTCCCAAAGAAGATGGAAAATCCTGCTAAATAGCCTGTCCAGAACTAACCCTCACAGGGTCTGAGTAAGGAGGAGAGGGGTTTTTTCACATCTGGTTTCTGTCCTTCTGTCATAGTTGCTTAGTTGAAAGTGGAAAGTATTCATCTCTCCTTTTGTCGTTGCCTGTGTGAAGGCAAGAACCTTCTCCGCAGCCGTTTCCCTGCGGCATCAGGATTGCAGCTGACAAGTTACCCCCTTCCTGCCTTACCCGTGTGGAGAGTGTTTTTCCATCTGTGGCTGGTATTGCAGCCCAACCGTTACTGGTTTCTGCCAGGATGGTGCTTGTCATTCCGTACACACAAGGTCACTGGTGTGCTGCAGTCACTTCCCGCATGTAACAGCCATAGTAACAAAGGCATTAATAGGAATAGCTGTGTGTAGCTGTAGGATGAGAGTGCAGGGCCTGAAGGCTGCACTGATAGAGATCTAGGTTGGATGTTAGGAAACACTTCCTGAGGGAGGGTGGTTAAGACACTGGAATGGACTGTCTAAGGAGTTAGAGTCACATCCTTGGAGGTGTTTAAGGGAGAGACTGGATGTGGCACTTGGTGCCATGGTTTAGATGATTGTAGTGAGGTTAGGTCATGATCTTAGAGGTCTTTTACAGCCTCAGTGGTTCTGTGATTCTGTAGTGGATCTGTTCAGCAGGCAGCGATTGCTGAACCACTGCAGGAGGAGAGGCTGAGAATCCAGTCTGAGCATCTGAAGTACTGACCAGAGGGTTCCTGTACCATGTAGCAGCAGAGTAGTGAGAGAGATGGGTCTGAAGAGAAGGTTTATGATTTCAGGCATCCTCTCCTGACATTATCTCTCTGTCTGTGCTCAGTTGGAGACGCTGTGGCCAGACGGCTACAAAAGTGAACATAAATGTATGATTGATGATTATAGCCTGTCTCTGGGCCAGCAGCCTGATTTGGCCAAACTCCTTCTTGCAATCAGTGAGTTTGTGGCCTGTGGATCTTGAAGCTGATGAGTCAGGCAGTTACTCCTTCAGTCGTGAGATCATTTTCAAGTTGATGATCAGGCAGATTGACTGGCACTCGTGTACCTTCCCCATCTAAAACCTGAAGTGGGGTCTCAGGGCAGATAAATCAGCTCAGAAGGTGCCTGAGCAAGCTGAGGGGTTTTGTGAGGAGCCATCATTCTTTTAGGCCAGACCCCAAGAAGTTGCTGAGTTTTAAATCATCTGGGTGTTGTAGCTTCTTCGGATCAGACCCTCAGCCTGTGAAATGAGAGAAGAGCTGGTAATGGCTGTGGCTGCAGCTTATGAGTGGTGATTGAGAGCCCGGTCACCACACAGGGGCTCATCTAAACACTCATGTCATCTAAAATGGAACAGAAACAGTGGGAAATTGTCTGTAGGCTGAACTCTGCTCTGCTTGACCTAGCAGCAAATTCCTAGCTATAGCTGTTACAGGCATCTAGCTAGTGTCTCCCATTGCCTCTCTCATGAATGCAGCAAGAGTTTCTCAGCCTCTCAAAGCCTTTCCACGGCTGCTGGTGGCTGCAACGGTCCATTTGGCTGCTGTGCAGCCGATCAGCTTCTGCCTGGCAGACGCTGTCAGAGGCAAAGTGTTGCTGGCGGGGCTGTTAGTGCGGATGCGTGCGTGCTCGTGGGAGTGTGCACAGACACAGAAATGCTCTTGTGACTCCACTGTGACAATCCTAGAGCAGAGGGCAAAAGGTTTCCTGGTTTGACTGCTGTTAGAGTAATCCCAGTGAGCTCAAAAGGAGTGCTGGCCTTGGAGTTTACCAGCTTTGCACTATGGGACTTGTGTTAGAGTTGCACAAAACCCCCGTAATTATCCCACACCGTCAGTTTTCCTAATAGCTCCTGTTTTCATTCACTGTTCTCTAAGCCAGCAGCCAGTGCTGCCAAAAATGTTACTGCTGCTGAGTATGAATGGAGTGAGTCTGCCAGCCAGTGTCTGAAACTGTCTGCTCTCGCTGCTTTCTCCTTCCCCTGGCAGTGACCAAAGCAGTTCCTTTCAAGAAGTAATGAAGATTTGGCATCAAAGAACTCCTGAGTCCACAGGAAGGCTTTCCCCTCATCAGCCCCGATTAACATACCTTACATGGATCAACATGTCTTAAACTCACAGATTATTCCATTTGAAGAGCTTGGATTCTTCTAGAGGGGGAGCAGCTGAGAGCAGGGCACTTGGTGACAGCCTCATCTTCAGGACTTTCACTGGGAGCTTTAAAAGAGACAGTTTGTCTCTGTTTTAGACTTTTCATTTACAGAACTTGAAGCTTCTCTTGTTCCATCATCTGTGGGGGTTCATACCCGCTCCTCCAGGGTTGTAACAGGGCATCGAGAGTGTGTCATGGAAAGGGTTCTTCTGTAGAGCCTGGTAGTGTTTGTGGTGGTTCTGTTACCTGTTCAGCAGGATCACTGTAGATGATTACAGATAGTTACTTGGTTTTAGCTAGCTCGTGTTTCATACTATGCTCTCCTCCCGTGTCATGTTTCACAGCTTCAGTGTCCTGTCACTGCGTTACTGTGGGTTTGATACGCAGTACCTAAGGGTAAAGCCCTGGTTTAGGCAGGTCCATGTATTTTTGGGGAAGCTGCTTTCAGTTAGCAATGCAGAGCGTGCTTGGCGTGGGGTGGGGATTTGAGACCACAGGGTTTGATTCTTTCTTTACAAGCTTGAGAAAGCTGCTCTGTGCCTCAGCCTCTACCCACAAGTAGGCTGACTGCTGCCCGCAGCAGCCCGTGAGCTGAACAGCACCAAGTACTTTGTTACCTACCAGTCGAGGCTGTGTCATTCTTCTGCCCAGTCCCAAGAGGACATGATTACAGCAGCTTTCAGCAGAGCCAGTCCTCTAACACAGGGATGCTCACATGTTGCCTCTAAAGGGGGTTTGGTTTAATTTTCAGTGGTGTCTGGACTCGTGGCTGCTCACAGCAGAATTCCAGCAATTGTTGCATATGCTCAGCATCTCCCTGTGTCTCCCCTTTGGTGGATCTGCTGTAGCACACTGGAATTAGTTGTTTCTTTGTGCAGATGCTGAGGAGCAGTGTTGAACTTGGCTGCCTTCCCTCGTGTTTAAACAAGAGGGCTGAAAGGGAATAGCGAGTATAAAGAGAACGTGTCGGCCTGAGGTGCAGGCAGGTGTGTTATACACTCAGGCTTTGGTCAGCTGTCAGTGTGTACCTTCAGCTCAGGAGTGGGAGGTGACAGCACAGCTCAGTAAATGTCTGACTCAGGCTTTTCTGGCAGCAGAGGACTCTGCAGTGGCAGAGACCAGGGTGAAAAGCAGCAGTAGGCAGATACAGAGCTGTTTGTGCCTCACTCCTGTGCTCTCACAGGAGCTGCTGCATCAGTAGCATCGGGTTGGCATCAGCAGCTCTTCACTGTCCATCTGACTTTCTCCTAACACAATGCTCACTTTGGAAGGGCACTTTAGCCCCCAGATCTCTGTTTGATTGACCAGCAGCTGCTCTGCTGCTTCAGCCAGATTTGTACCACACCTCATGCTCCCACGGTGGCCACATCAGCTGCTGTCCTGGCAGCGTTGCTCTGGTTCCTCTTCCCCTCCCCTCTTTGAGCAGTGACTTTGTTCAAGACGTCCTTTGTGCCTCTCACAGAGAAGGAGTCCACTCTGCTTGTGTAGAGAAAGGACAGCGAAGGCAGCGTGTGACTAACTGTGAGCCTAATCCTGCTTGTGCAGACAATAGGCTCTTTCTTTTCTGCTCTCTGGACCACACTGTTCAGCAGGAGCATTAGCATGAGCTTGGAGCAGTGTGAGGAATAAGCCCTTGCCCAGCAGTGGCCAAGTTGTTTGATGGGAAGTCTTCAGCTTTGAATGCTGTCAGTGTGGAGTGTGAGCTGCCTTGGTGGCAGCCCCTTGTGCGCAGAGGGGTTGTTGGTTGGACATAGCCCTCACAGAGGCATTGCTCATCCCCACGCAGCCTCTGAGCTGGCTCTTCTGGTTCCTTAGAGACAACAGGGGTTTTAACTAAGTCAGAGCTTTTCAAATCAACACCAGAATACTCTGCTCTTGAGCAGTCCTGCTGAAATAGTTTTTGTCTGTGGTATTTAGATGTCGGGCAGGAAGGGATCTGAAAGGACTTGGCTGTGTGCAAGGAAGGTGGAAATAACCAAATACCTTGAGAGAAGGAATTGCAACCAGAGAGAGCAATAGCTTCTCCAAGAGGAGAGGAGGCCAGGAGCTTGGGCTGGTTAGTTGCGTGCTTGGACCTGCCAACCAGAGTGAGCATGGTGATTAAAGAGACAGCCCTAACAGTAATTTATTAATGACCTGTTACTTGCCTGTGTCAGAAACTTCAGCAAGAGTCTAGTAATTAAACTTCATGCTGATCATGTGGTGCTTCTGTGGGGAGTAAAGCTGCTGACCTGGTGCACTTTGGCTTTGGTTTTGTCCTGGAGCAGTTTTGCTGGTTTCTAGTTCCTGGTGTTTTAGAGGGAATTTTCAGTTTCTCGAATTGGATTCAAAACAAAACCCAACCAACCAAACAGGCCCTTCAAATGTCAAAGTGTAAAAGCATTTTACTTTCTGGAGCGATCAACGTGCCTTCCGTTTAGAAATGTCAGAAGGGGTTTGACAAAGCAGCAAGCGGATCCTTCTACTTAAAATAGCTCTCTGAAGGGCTCCTCTAGTCTCAGCAGCTTTGCTGGAGGCTGTTGTTAGAATCTCCTCTCCATTCTTTTGTAGGTTTACCAAGAATCTCTCTCCAGACAAAATCAACCTGAGCACACTGAAAGGGCAGGGGCAGCTCACCAACCTGGAGCTGGATGAAGAGGTGCTGCAGAATGTGCTGGAGCTGCCCACCTGGCTTGCCATCACCCGCGTCTACTGCAACAAGGCATCTATCAGGGTGAGCAGGAGAGGCTGCACTCTCCCACACACAGCATAGACCTTCCCTTGGCAGCTCCTGCTTGTAACTTGGGACATTTCTGGTGAAGAATCAGGACTTGATCCACACACCTCCAACCCCATGCTGTAGGAGTGAGTGTGACCACCGCCTGAGCTCTCTGCTCCTTCTGGTGCCCAGCAGTGAATGGTAGTGGATGCTAAGGGCAGCACAGTGTGCTGGGATCCTTCCTCATCTTTGGGTCCCTTGTTGAGCCAGCAGGGGGATCTTCGCATTTCACAGCCACGGAGGGATTTCAGAGAGTTTGCCCAGATGCTTTCTGGCCCCTTTTGCTTATTTAACATCCAAAGTGGGCTGTGGCAAAGAATTTCCCAGCTTAACTCCATCTGGTTTCGCTTGTACCAAGCTGGCATATACTGATTTTAGCTGAGAACGCCTTGATGCTGCTATTGGAAGAAACAGTGAACAGTTCCCTGTTCATCACCTCCCTGTCACTTAGGATTTTACAGACCAATCTGCTCATTCCCTCCCATATTCCTGCTGTTACAGTAGGGAAGAGTTTTCTGTGCCTTCCCTCATCCCCACTGATTATCCCTCATCCCCGTAGTGACTCCCAACAGGAACAGGAAGCAAAGAGAGATGGAGTGCAGTTCTCTAAAAGCTTAGCTATGCTGTACAAAGAAATTGGACTCTTCACTGCTGGAAAGTGTAGTTGGTGAAGAACCATGTGATAGTGCCCGTGAAAAGCTGCACCCCACCAGCCTTTATCCCTCCAGTCACCCGCTTCAGTCTGTAATTGCTGGGACTGAACACACGCTTAGACTTCTGCACACTGAACTCTATTTTTTCTTGTGCTTTTCAGAGCACAAAATGGATTTATATTTGATTTCAGGTGATAGGAAATGCCAGACTATTCGATGTCAGCTGGGACTAACTGGAGTTGTGTTGCATGAACGCACGGGTTTTTAATTTACTGGAGAGACTTGCTGGAAAAGAAGTACGGTTGTACTCTACCAAGTGAAAGTAAAAATGAACCTGGCTTTCTCATCTGATCCGCTCTGTTTTTAGAGTCAGATCTGCTTAATTTAGCACCAAACATTTGTTCTCCCTGCTCCGAGAACTGCAGGATCAGTGTTGCTGTATGGAAATAAAATAGATCGTTTTGACTCGTGCTGTTTTACCTGACTTCCAGTGACAGCAGCAATTCATTGTAAACTCATTAAGGGCAAGAAAGTTCTCCAGAAAGGAATGTGACAGATTTGAGTGTAGAGTGTCAGTTACATGGGACGATAGAGGAGATCCAAAAGTTGAGCTGGATCAATGGATCTGGTGGCTGGGAGGTGTTTTTGCTTGTATCTGTGAGCCTGTTCATCCCAGATACTCTGAGATGTGATGGGTTGTCACTGTGATCATTTCTGTGATCAAAATGGTTTCTGGGCTCAGAGGGTTCCTGTACGTTCTGAAACTTTCAGTGCAAAGCTAGCTCTGTAACCCCAGTTTTATTCTTTCAGATCCAGTGGACCAAGCTGAAAACACACCCAATCTGCCTGGTAATGTTTCCTCTCTTGTTCATTCCTGTTCTTCCTCACTCATTTTAATCTCTCCTAATTGAGACAAAGTCTGCAAAGGGTTGCTGTGAAGTGCATGGTCAAGTTTTCATTTGACCTAAGTCCTCTAGGCCCTTGGCACAGAGGAGAAGGGGAGGTCTAAGAGTTGTCCTGTTTAGCAATGAGTGTCATCCTACCAAACCCACTTTGCTCTTTAGGAGGGAGTTGGGCTGAGTTTGGTGAAGTCCAGGGCAACCTTGTGCCTGGTTTTTGTTGTTTGTGTTCTCCCTGGTTCTGGGGACTCAGACTCCCTGCCCTGGATTCTCAGATCGCAGGCTGATGGGCTGAGCTGGAGTCTTGGTCTTGAATCTATTGCTGCTGTGTCCTGTCTTTGCAGTACCTGGACAAAGTGGAGGTGGAGATGCGAACATGTGAGGAGCCTCGGCCACCCAACGGACAGTCTCCCATTGCTCTTGCTGCAGGTCAAAGGTCAGACCCCAAACCTTTTTGAGATGCTACTGGGGTGTGGGGGGCTGTTGTTTTGATGGTTAACACAGCTAACATCTGCACTAAGATCTAAGTAGTTCCAATATGGCTTAGAAATTGTGGAGTCTCGCTGTACCACAGGTGATGACTCTGAGGGATCTTCTCTTTGCAGTGAATATGGCTTTGCTGAAAAGGTCGTGGAGGGGATGTTTATCGTTGTTAATTCCATCACCATCAAGATTCACTCCAAGGCCTTTCATGCTTCTTTTGAGCTGTGGCAGCTCCAAGGCTACAGTGTCAACCCAAACTGGCAGCAGAGTGACTTGCGACTCACCCGCATCGCTGACCCACAGAGAGGAGAGGTAAAGGGCCATCTTACTGGCCTGTCTTAATGCTCAGGGCGGAGTGGCACACACACCACCCCAGTGCTCTGGGCTAGTCAGGTTGCTTTGAATCCTTGTACAGTGACAGCAGGGATCTTTGGTGAGCTGGAACAGGGTGGCTGAGAGTTAATGTGTTCAGAGCTTCTCTGAGCTCCTCTATTCTGAGAGTGAGACTGGAGAAGCTCTTAACACCCTTGTGGTTTGTCTGGTTTTAAACCCTGTGAGAGAGGGGGTTAGTGTTACCTGGAGTGTGATTTAGTTTTTGTACTGGGATCACAGAAGGAAAGTGGGTTGAATGATTTTTTGGTGGCCCTGTTTCGTGCCAGATCTTCTGAGGGTTTATTTTAATCCTGCAGTTGTTGGAAATCTCATCATTTTCTTCTTTTCCTCCTTTTGGCTAGGTTTTGACATTCAAAGAGCTCACCTGGCAGACACTTCGGATAGAAGCAGATGCCACTGACAATGGCGATCAGGATCCTGTTACTACTCCTCTGAGACTCATCACCAACCAGGGGAGGATCCAGATCTCTCTCAAGAGAAGGGTGAGAGTTTCCTCTATGCTTTGCAGGTTACAGTCTCACTGCCTGGTGCAGTGATGATGCATATTTCCTCCCACATGCCTCAGTAACTTTTCCTTCACAAATGTTGAGCCCAAGCTGCTGTATCGCTCGGTGTTTTCTGTTGGAGACAGCTGCATTCTTACCAAATGTCAAAGCAGTTTATTTCCCGGGGAGGAAAACACGTATGGAACAAGTTTTTAAATCAGTCTGAACATCCCAAGCTGATCTGTCATCTCTTTACTGCGTGGTAAAGGCTGGTGATTAAAGCCTGGTTGCCTTATTTTTAGTTGCCAGTGGAAAGGTGATGATTAAAAAAACCCCAAACCAAACAATTAGCATCTCTCTCTTTTATTTTTAACAACTAGTGGGTAGTTTGCCTCCTAGAGAGGAAGTAGCTTTGACTACTTTATTCCTCTGAGGAGGTACTGTGGACATGCACCTGGTAAATGAACTTCTCTCTCAGCTGGGTTTCAGAGCAGCATCTCTGGTTTCTGCTAGAGTCGCTGATCTATGTGGGTGCAGTCCTTAAAGTCCCTGACTCCTTTGCTGTTTCAGATCAAAGACTGCAATGTGGTGGCATCTAAGCTGATGTTTCTCCTTGATGACCTGCTCTGGGTGCTGACAGACTCTCAGCTGAAAGCCATGATGAAGTATGCAGAGTCCCTGAGTGAAGCCATGGAGAAATCTGCCCAGCAGAGGAAGAGCTTAGCCCCAGAGTCTGTACAGGTGAGTTGTGGCTGGGATGTTGCTCTGTCAGAAAAACAGAAGAGACAAGGTTGAAAGAGCCAGTCTCTGTGGCATCTGGCCCCTGCGCACAGCATCTCTCTGATAGGATCTGCTACACCTACCTGTATGAGTTCAGTGCTACTTGCATTTGGGGCTGGTTCTGGGTGCTGAAGTGACCAGAGGAGCGGGGTTTAGTTGCCAATAATGGTTAGGGAATGCTCATGCATGGTCACAGGCTGGATGCTCTCTGGTGGTGGGGAAGAAGTGGTGCTGTGTGGCTTTCCAGATCTGACTGGCACACAGACAGTTGGAAAAGGTCCCTTGAGGATTTCATTGGTAATAAGCAGTAAATATGATCTAGAAATATTCCTGCCTTTGAGTGACAGGCTGCGTAGGCCTGGGGGAAGGGACTGGTATAATAAATTGACATAAATTCAGTGAGCTGCTATGCTCGAGGGAAAACATTGGCATCCAATCTCACTGTTGTTGTTTGGGGTTTTTTTTTAGTTTCCTTCCTAATACTCCAGAGAGAGCTCTTGATTCTTGCAGTTGTTCTTAGCTTTGCATCTCCTTAGCAGAACATTAGAGCAGCTGCTTCTGCTAGTAACCTTGTCCTTCCTTCAGCATTTTCTTTGTTTTCAAAACACTGTGCTGAGTAACTGCTCAACAAAGGTCACAGGTACGCAGGGCAGAGGGCAAAAGATGTTTTCTGAGACAAGGCTCAGGGAAGGGGAATGTTGCTGCTACTGCTGGAAGCTCTGGAGATGAAGGGCTGTGCACATAGTGCAGTGAGATGAGAGTACATCAGGAGTACTTGGACATTTTTGTCCAGAAGACTTAAAATGTATTCCAGGTAAGTGAACTGTGGAAGAGGCAGAACCACAGAGAGGGAGTTTTGCTCATGAGGATCCAGATACTTGGACTCTTCAGTTCCTATAAACTCTTGCCTTGCAGGATGGAAGATAGCATGAACCCACTCTCTTCTGGTTTTGGCTTTCTGTTGGTTCATACCAAGCCTGTCTTTCTCTGACAGATTACACCTCCTGCTCCAAGCACCCAGCAGTCCTGGTCTCAGCCATTTGCAGTCAACCCCAATGCAAGTAGCATCAGCCAGTACTTTGATAAGCATGACATGAAAGAGTCATCCTACCACCTCCTTATCTCCCGCTTGGACCTGCACATCTGTGATGACAGCCACACGCGAGAGTCAGGTAACTGAGAGCAGCATCAGGAGGACTGCAGGAGGGAAACATTAACCTGGTCATCAATTTGGTTATCTTGAAGGAGGATTTTCCTCTTGAAAACAAGCGTCTGTCATGGTACTGTTTCCTGATGAAGCAACAGTTCAGGTTGTGTGTTTCAACTAGCTACTAAAAAGTCTTTCTTGGTCCTGTGGACAAACATGGGGAAGTCCATCACTGCATGTGGTTGCCATCGAGTTAGTTGAAGTGAGAGAGGATGTGCTCTAGGAACAAGCTGGTACTGAGAAGTGAGAAGTGTTGGGTTGGAAGGGACCTCCAAAGGGCATCCAGTCCAACCCCCCTACACCAGCAGGGCCAACACTCACCAGACCAGGTTGCCCAGAGCTCCAGTCAGCTTGACCTTGAATGGCTCTAGGGATGGGACCTTTACCCCCTCTCTGGGCAGGGATCCCCCAGCCTCAGATTCCAGACCTTTTTCCTCCTGGCCAGCCCTTTTCCAGCTTCAGACCATGTTTGTTTTGACAATGTTCAGGACCTTTGCAGCAGCACAGCTACCAGGATTCTTTGCCCCCTTTACAGACCGTTCCCCCAGCTACCATATTCTTGTCCAGCAAGGCTTTGTCATTCAAAGTCTGTTTTATTTCTAGCTCCTCCCCAAGAGGGACTTCTAAGTATTTTGTTTCCTCATTTGAGGCAGATGTACATTCCTGTCTGTCTGCATAGCTGACTCTGACCCAGGTTGAACTGTTTGTTTGCTTTTACCCATCTTCCCTTTAAAAGAGTTAAAAATAAATTCTCCTACCAATGGCCATCACTACTCCAGATATTTTTGAGCTGCTCTGTGTTGCTGTTAATAGCTGCTGCTATTAACATCTTTGCTCAGTTTTGTTGTCTTTATTTTACTGGTCCTTGCCAGCAAGTGTTGGAAACACAAGTGCTTGTTATAGCCCTGGCAGTGCTGGGTCAAAAGTTAGACTTGATAATCTTAAAGGTCTCTTCCAGCCAAAGCAATTCCGTCCTTGTGGTGGGAAGTGTAATTGATAAGGGCTCAAGATGTTGATATTTGAGATTCTAGGTGTGGTTCTGTGGATAGAAGCTGTTAGCCTGTTACTTTCAGTTGCCCAGGATGAGATTTTGACGCAGCTCTCTCAAAGATGATTCCCTGGTACTGCCCCTAGTGACAATCGATCAGTGGTGGCAGTCAGAGCCATGTTGTTCTGAGCTCTCCTGACTCACGACTCAGACTGCAGAGCTGATGGTGATTCTCTTTGTTCTGTTTTCCACAGGCGCATTGAAGCACGGGATGCTGGGCGGTGCCATACAGCTGACCTTCAGGAGGATGGCTTTTGACTATTACCCCTTCCACAGGGCAGGTAGGGCAGTGTGTAACCTCCCATTTTGAGAAGGGGAATGAAAAAGAACTTGAAGAACCAGTAATCCTATATGGCTTCAGGCAAGGCTGGAAGATGCACTAAGGGGCTCGTGTTTTAAATCCTCACAGACAGTCCCTGTCGGTGGGTGACTGACAAGTTGCTGACAGAGCAGAGCACAAAGAAAGGAGTAAGTTACTGCCTGCTGTAAAGACAGAAAGTTGAAACTTTGGGCTCTTTTTCAGTTGCTTAAGCTCTGGATCTGGTTCTGCGTGTGCCTAAGTGATTGGGAGGGGCTGCAGAATCTCTCCCAGGAGAACATGTGTTTGCGGTTACTAAAGTATCAAGGGATCAAGTTCCCAACATTGGAATTTGGAGCTCTTGCTGGCAGGACCAGCTCAGTTGAGAAAGCCTGCACTAGTTTCCCAACCACTTAGTTTGCTGTGTACTGGATATTCCAGATGTGATACCACAACAGAGCAAGGCTGTACAGATATGTACAGAGCAAGGATGTACAAATGTACATTTGAGGGGCACAGGAGAGGCTGTGTGTATCCAGGAGCCCCATTGTTAAAGCTGGGATGTTTGTGTTCGTGCAGGAGATGCCTGCAAGCATTGGGTAAGGTACAGCGAAGCAATGGAAACACGGGGACAATGGGCAAAGAAGTTGGTCGGTGAATTTCAAAGCAAGGTGGAGAAGCTCTATGAAGAAACAGATCCTGCATTTGCCAGGACCCTACTTTCCCCCTTCCAAAGGAAACCAGGTAATGGTATTTGATAAAACTCTTAGGAAAGCAGGAGCCAGTAACAATTCTGCTCCATCCAGCAATACCTCCAGTTATCTCTCCCCACTGTAGCAGGTTGATTCATTGGTGCAGAAATTCTCAGCACACTAGTGATGATGAATAACATTGCAAGGGAAAGTGTCTGTCCTGCTGGAATAGCACTGCAGCCATCACTTTCCTGCCTTATTTATTGAGCTTCTCCATAAGTATATAAAAAGAAGAGAAAGCCTGGCTGAAGAATATGTTCTCTTGCTGCAGGGCCCACTTATCTTTCACAGTGTCCTTCCTTCAAAAATCATAAGGCTTTTCTTCCTGCCTAGCTGTGCCCATCTGCTTCTAATTTTGGGGCTGTTAATTCTGCTCTGTAAGCACATACGTGTTGGTAGTGATGGTGAAATCTGCTGCAAAGGAGATGAGTAAAACCCTGCTCATTTTGGTTTTCCATCCTCACAGATACTTCATCTAGTCCTTCTAAAAATCCCTCAGAGAAAGGCCGGGTACCTCCCACAAGTTTGCCACGACTCCGGCACCCCCCCTGGAACCGGCTCCGGTCCAGCTGTGTGGTGGTTCGAGTGGATGACTTGGATGTTCACCAGGTAGGGATGTGAGCAGCCTCTGGAGATGTGCATGTCACCTTTTAAAAAAGAATTTAAACTCTGGTGAGTCCGATCAGTCACACAAATCTCATGTCATCTGGCATGATCCAAAGTCTGCCCAAATGCTGCCAAGTTGAATGCAAATCTTTTCAACCAAGTACAAACTGCTGGTGATCGTCCTGTTGAGAGGAAATCTCCTGCATAACCACGGAGTTCCTGCTCTCTGTGCCTGTTCACCACTGAATTTGCATCTGTTTGCATCAGGCATTGGGCAGGTTCAGGGTAAATGATTTCAGGCCTTTGAGAAGGTGGTGAGGGCATGGGTTTTTGGCAGAGCACTGATAAATCTTCCCTTGTGCTTTCTGACCCAGCATCCCTAGACCCTGTAACCATTGCAAGAGCATAACCAGTACCAGGTACTCTCACACTTCCCAGCGTGCTATTAGTCTTGAAAGCTGACGTGGATTTCAATTCTGTTTAGTCACATCACTGATTTGTTGTGGCTCTTACTAGCAGTGACAGGAGACATAAAGAACTACATTCCCTCAAAGGAGAGGAGTTGACAGGATCAGTAGGTAGAGAAAATGTTATTTTTACTTGAAAGTAGAGTTTGTTTGATGTGGAAATGAGATGGGCGAATACAGGACACTACAGGGTTACTGGGACACTTGGCTTTCACTGAATTTCCTATTCTGTATGACTGAGTACCTGTGTGTTTTCAGGTTTCTACAGCTGGGCAGCAAAGTAAGAAACCCTCTACCTTGGTTTCATGTAGCAGAAAATTCTTCAAACTCCCTGATCAGGTCTCTGCGATTCACATTGAATTCACAGAGTATTACTTCCCAGACAATCAGGACTTTCCAGGTAATAGGCTAAGGTTAGCACCTTCCCTCATAAGTTTCTTCAAGACTGTGAGCTGTTAATGCCTTGGCTGTGTTACCCTGTTACGTACTCTCTGGGTGTTTATTTCTGCTGTTTGCTGTTGTAATTTTACTTTTGCCTTTGAGAAAGAGTTTCCTGGGTGCAAAATGTGGAGGCAGAGTTGTGCTGGCAAAATAGCAGAAGTGTATTGAGGGAGCTGCTGTCTGCCCAACTCCTGGGGTTCTGCCTTACTGCCCACACTGGAGTAGGAGTGTAGGTGCTCTTGGGGCTCTGCAGATGGCTTGATGTGACACCTGGGACAGTTTGTTTCTCTGGTGCATCACAACTTCCCCTTGGTGAGGAGATCTGTCTTCCAGTGGGTGTTGAGGCCCTCTGCACTTCTGTCAGTGCAGTGTATAAACCTGAAGTGCTTTTTCTGCTCTTCCTAACCTGTCTCGACTCTGTTTCACTCCAGTTCCGTGCCCGAACCTGTATGTGCAGCTGAATGGCCTGATGCTTACCCTGGATACAGCAAGTGTGCTCTGGATAAACCTCTTCTGTCTGGATCTCTACCGTAGCTTGGAGCAGTTCAAAGCCATCTACAGGCATTTGGAGGACTCAGGCAAGCATGATGAGCACATTGATGTCCGACTGGATGGCTTCCGGCTGAAGGTACCTCTCATTTCCTTCCTTCCTTCCTGAGTCTTTCCCTCCATGAGACCTGGACAGAATGAGAAAATAAACACTCGTCGCTTCTCTCTACTACTTTTGTTTAACTTTGGCTTGGTCTCTGGGCAGTAAAGCAGGTGCCTGAGTTCTGGTCCAGAGTAGTCACTCTTTATGAAAACAATATCAAGCAATATTGATGGTTCAAATAGTCCAAAGTTGATTTCTAGCCTTTGGAAACCACTCTGACTCTCACGCTGTCCCCACTGGGCCCAAGTCTGCTGCACTGACACCCTGAGGTGTTTGCATTGACTTCCCTTGTTGGCAGCTTTGTGAGGAGGGTTAAAGGCCTGAAAGCGTAGTAAGTCCTTGCAGAGAGGATGACGGTGAATGTTGTGAGCTGAGCTGCTACATCAGCCATGCATGGTGAACGAGCCTAAAGTAAAACTCGGTTTAAATTCCCTTGTGTCTGGTTCCTCTTCCCTGGTTTGTAAACTTTATTTCATTTTTCAGATAGGGATCAGTTGAGAGTCTAGTCCAGCTCTCAGGGTTCTAGAGTAGAGTCCAAGGCTTCTCAATTGTTTTGTTTTCCACAGCCGATCTTCCATGTAAACAGCCAGGATGAGCCTCTGGTCATTTCCCTTCTGACCACCTGTAATGCCTTTCTCTTTGTGCAGCTTAACATCCCTGTGGACAAGAAAGTCACTGACCATCGAGATCGGCCGCAGATGCTGTGCATTTGCACATCAGAGATGACGGCCACCAACACCCGCCACGCTCCTTTCTGCAGCTGCCAGGACCTCCAGAGCCTCTTCCGTAAATTTGCTGGTTCTGAGTTCTTCCACTCCAGCTACACCAAGTTCCCAAGGTCTCAGGACAATTTCAGTCTCCTTTTTCTGCGCCATGCCTATGAGGTGGATGAGAGACCTCAGAAGCGTCCTGGCTTTCCCCAGCGGCTACACAAAGCCTCTGCCTCTGAAGATCTGTGGTCTGTGAATTTCATTGAACTTTCCCTGAACTTTGAGGGTGCTGAAAGCTCCAAGGGCAGAGCCCTGAGCTTTATTGACCCTTTTCCCCTTTCCCTGTGGGCTTGCCTTCCCAAGAGGTGGGGGCAAGCTCAGATATCTAAACGACAGGAACTAGCTGCCTCTGAGTTGAAAATCAAGCCCTCTGCTAGCTTTAGCAATCACTCCAAGAATGAGAACTTCTCCAGAGAACACGGGGTTTGTCAAAGATCAAAGACTGACCAGGACCTGAAGAACATCTACAAAGTCCCTGAGACAGTGGATGTCTTGGGAGAATCTGCCTGCGAGGTTGGTGGTGGAGTGGATGATAAAGAGCTGGAAGCCTCTGCTGATATCCATGTGCTTGTGTCCTCATCTGTTAACGTCAAAGTTCGGCTCAACCACTACCAGTACTTGGTGCTGCTCAGGATGAAAGAAGTTTTGCAAACACTACAAGAGCAGCTGGCCCAAGATACTCAGGAAGTGACTGGGTCTCCTCTAGACTCCATGTCTGCTTGTGTAGGAGTGGTGTTCCACAGTGCTGAAGTGGCCCTGCTCATGAACCCTGCCCCAGGGTCTGTCATGGAACCCAGATCCCTTGACTCGGACACAACAAGCCTGATTGAGTCTGAGCTGTCACCTTCAGACAGCAAAGAGGGGCTGGTGGCTGAAGAGAAGCCGCTGAAGTCAGACACCAGTTCAGAGAAGGGAGTAGGCAGTGTCTCGGAGATCCCTGAGGACAGCGGGATTGACAATACAGGTACCAGTATCACCAGTGTAGCACTGGAGAGTCTCCCAAGATCTGCAAGTGATGGAGCTCTGAGTATAGCTCCATGTAGCAAGAGCGTAGAGGAGAAGGGTTTGATAGAAGAAGCACATGAAGCTGTAGAAGCTCTGGTTGCAGAAAGACCAGTAGAGACCAGCAGCCAACCTCAGAGCCCTCCTGTCCTCCCTTCTAGCCCAACCTCAGACACACAGCCCTTGGGGAGAGGAAACACAACTCTCAACGGCCAGGCAGACCTCGTGCCTTTGAAAAACATAGAGGTGGAGCTGTCAAGTGCACTGCATATCACCAAGGATGCCACAAAGGAAGCCCTGCACGTCACTATGGACCTCACCAAAGAAGCTATGTCTCTAACAAAAGACGCCCTGAGCCTGAGCCGGGAGAAGATGACCTCAACCATGCAGAGAATGCTCTCGCTGCCCCCAGCCAAGTGAGTGGAACATCCTCATGCACTTGCCAGTAGCAGCAGCGAGGTTGCAGGGATGGGGGCAACGTAGGCTGACTGCTAAGCTTTTATCATTTGGCTTAGAGACCGGTTAGATCTTCATCTCCTGGGCTTGGCCTAAGGATGTTCAAGTCTGACTTGCAAGTGTTCAGAGTCCAGCCCAGTATCTGTGTAATCTGGAGGTGAAGCTCTTCGCCTTTTATCACTGTATGTTTTATTTTGGTAGGGATTCTGTGCCCAAAGCAGAAGAGGGGGCAGTGACTCCAGGTGGGGGTGGCAGCAGCCGGATGCGATTCTTCTCCATGAAGAGGACAGCATCGCAGCATTCCTTTGACACCACCTCGGTGGATGGCAGCGGCCCTGAGGACGGGCTGTCTGTGGACAGCGATGGCAGTGACTGCTTTGTGCTGCTCACAGACTCTGGTAACAAACACCTGGCTTTATCATCTCCCACCCCTTTATTTTACACCAGTGAACAGTTTCTGCTGTGGGTTCATGCAGTGTTCATGGGGAACTCGGATTCATAGTGTCAGGTTGGAAAGGAATTCAAGGATCATCTAGTCTATGACTACTGATCAAGATGGAAAGGGCAGGGGTCAGGAGGAAGGAGCCAGGCTCTGCTCAGGGGCACCCAATGCCAGGACAAGGGGCACCGGGTGTCAGCTGGAACAGAGGAGGTGCCACATCAAGAGGAGAAGAAACTTCTTCCCAGTGAGGGTGCCAGAGCCCTGGAAGGGGCTGCCCAGAGGAGTTGTGGAGTCTCCTCTGGAGATGTTTCAAACCTGCCTGGACTATTCCTGTGCCACTGGATCTAGGGGCTCCTGTTGTGGCAGGGGGATTGGATTGGATGATCTTTCAAGGTCCTTTCCAATCCCACACACTCTGTAATGCTGTGAAAAATGCAGCGCCAATGAGCTGTCCCAGCAGCCTGTCCAGATGGGTCCTAAAACTGCCCAATGTAGGGCCATCAACCCCTTCCCTTGGGAGATGATTCCAATGGTTAATTGTTCTGATGGGGAAGAATTTTCTTCTGGATTCCAGTTGGAATCTTCCCAGGAGTCACTTAGACCCATTGTGCCGCTGCACTTCTTTGAATGTTGTGAGTAGTTCACCCACCTTCCAACTTTAGTAGGTGTCTTGTCTTTGAGATGAGCAGTATGAATGAGAGGGGTGGGTGTTCCCCACATGTCACAGCAGTGTTGTCAGGCATTTGACCCTTCTAGAGTGGGGATTGCGAGTATGAGCAGCTGGGTGGGTAGTACTTGGTGTTCAGGAAGGGTTTAGGAATGCAGAAGCTTTAAATGGACATCTTCAGTTGTGTGTTCCTGAAATCCTCCTGAGGAGCTGGAGCAAATTCCCCAGAGGATGGTGTGGGCTGTTAGGTCAGGAGATTCAGTCAGACACTGAGATCAGGGTTTCTTTAGACCAGAAGAAACAGAATCAAGTTACACAGAATTATTGAGGCTGGATTGACACTCCTCCTCAACTCTCAGTGTCGTCTCTGAATTTACTGTGGGGAGACTCTGTCCTGTCCTCCAGCTCATCAGTAAAGATGTTGGATAGAACTGGGCCCAGCACTGATCCCTGGGGGACACCTCTGCTCACTGGACACCAACTGGAGGGGACACCATTCACAACCACTCTCTACTTGGGCATCCAGGGAGTTTTTAACCCAGCAGAGGGGGCACCCATCCCAGCCATGGGCTGCCAGCTTTGCCAGGAGGATGCTGTGGGAAACTGTGTTGAAGGCTTTGCTGAAACCTTTGCTGTTCCTTTCATTTCAGAACCCAGCCTGGACCCTCTTCCCTCAGGGCATCTTCCTCGGGTCCAGGATGACACAGGCAGTAGAGCAAGCCTGATGGCTGAGGACGAGGGCGGAGTGTCTCCAGAAATAAACAGCTCTACTTCCCAGAGTGAAGACCCCAGCCTGCAGCTGGTCAGGGTTCTGTTCCTTTTCTCTGTGTGAAGCTTGAAGCTAACTGTGTGCTGGTGGTTGGTTGACGTGACTTTGTTGCTTGCTGTTTCAGGTGTCTGTCCTCGTGTTGAAGATGAACGAGGTGAACTGTGGAATAGAGGCACGAGGGGATGATTTGTCTGTGGCTGTACAAGTCATGAACGTGGTTCCAGAGCAGCTGAACAACGTTGGGATGTGGCAGTATCTGCGTGGCTACCTGGGTAAGACAGCAGCTCCTGAGCTTGTGTGCTGCCCCGTGGCTGCTTTAACAAAGCTAAAGCAACCAACTGTCGAGAAAACCCAACAAAAAAACCTCAAACCCAACTCCTAACCTCTGAAACTGGAAGCATCTGCAACCTGAAACTTCAGTGACAGCCGCTGCCTCCCTCACCAGTTCTGCTGGTGGCCACGAGAGGGCAAAGCGGGATAGAGCTGGGGCTGCGCTGAGAGCAGGGAGGAAGTGTCGATCGGTGCTCAGCTGGGGTAGTGGCAAAACGTAGGAGGGTTTCATAGAATCATTGGGGATCGGAAGGGACCTGAAAAGATCTAGTCCAGTCCCACTGCCTAGATCACCTAGACCAAGTTGCACAAGAAGGCGGGTCTTGAACGTCTCCAGAGAAGGAGACTCGCAGTCCCCCTGGGCAGCCTGTTCCAGTGCTCCAGTACCCTCCCTGGGAAGAAGGTCCTGCTGATAGTGATAGGGAACCTCCTCTGTTCCAGCTGGCACCCAGTACCCCTTGTCCTATCACCAAATGACCTTGAGAAGAGCCTGGCTCCGTCCTCCTGACACCCACCCCTCACAGGGGTTTCTTGAGGCCAAAGCGTAGGACCCTGCACTTGGCCCTGTTAAACTTCATCCTGTTGACCTCTGCCCATTGACCCAGCCTGTCCAGATCTCTCTGCAGGATCTTCCTCCTCTCCAGCAGATCAGCACTCCCCCCAGCTTGGTGTCATCTGTGCATTTACTAAGGGGAGATTCAACCCCTCATCCAGGCCATCAGTAAAGATGTTGATCTGGGCCTAATGCTGATCCCTAGGGGTCACTGCTGGTCACTGGACACCATTCACAGCCACTCCCTGTGCCCGGTCATTCTGCAATGAGATCTTTCTCCTGTAGCTCTAGGAGATCCTGATACTGAGAAGTCTTCAGCCCCTGAGACTAGCAAGACCCATCCAGAAGTTTGTTTACGTCTTGAAGTGGGACCCAGCGCTGCAGTGCACTCACCACTCGCTGTTCAGAATGGTTTCCTCCGTATGCTGGTGCACAGTTACACTGCAGAGTTCTTCATGTCCTTCCTCACCAACCTTGGCCCCTTTCTTGAGGATGAAATAATTCCAGAGGTGATCCCCATGGAGATTGAAGTTGTGGATGCCAAAATCACCCTGAAGGTGAGTGCATGGCATGGGCAGCCAGGCCAGAGCTCACCTGTAACACAGGTTCTGCTGGGGAAGGGGTGTGTTGCTGCTTGGGCCTCTGGAGGGGTCTTGCTTTCCTAGCTCCGTTTTATTTTGCTTTTCAAAAGCACCCTGGGGGTGAATGAGTAACTCAGTGGAATTGTTGTGATCAGAGCACGCAGAAGTGGGAGCCTGGTGTTCAGGTTCTCTGCCCAGCTTTGTTCATAACCTGGTTTGCAGACTCCAAGGAGAGGATGCAACACCTTTTTCTCCAAGTCCTTGTGTGAATCGGGAAATCTTTGGCCTTTTCCTGTAACATTTAAATAATTATGGATGAAAAACTTCATGCAAGGGCTGATTGATATCTAGGAGGGGGTCACTGACAAGAGTTCTAGAGTAGCCCTTTCTGAGAGCAGGGCCCCAGTGACAAGCAGCCCAGTGCTGCTGCACAGCAACACGCAAATCTCCATTCTGAGAGATGCTGTGGGGTTTTATTTTGCTTAAGGATTTGTACCCTGACAGCTGGGAGAGCAGCCTTCAGGGGGATGGTCCTAGGCTTCTCCTCAGCCTTTATCACAGATGTGACAGAGCTCAGTTCTGATGTGCAGCAGTGCTTTCTACACGGATTAGGACTTGCCACAGCCTTTCTGAGCAGTGAGTGACCTTGGTGAGCTCTGGCAGTGCTGCCAGCTGGTAGCACTACTGCTGTGAAGGCTGGGGGCAAGGGGAATCCTTAGCAGAGTTGCCAGGCTGTCACAGCAGCTCATTTCTCCTCTGGTTTATTTTTTTTTACAGGATGACAGCCCTCGGATATACCCTACCTCCCCTGGCCCTGTTCCTATCACCTTGGCAGTAGATCACATCATTGTGAAGCGCAGAGATGATGGGGTGTTCTACCTAACAGGTCAGCAGCCTTGCTTTATTCTCCCCTGGCACTGCCCAGGCTCTACTGGAGATTAAGTGTTCTGCACTGTCAGGTGCTGGAGAAAACTGGAACTAAAATGAGCTGGTTGCTGGTGGTGAAGAGGGGCTCTGGTGTGGGAGCAGTCCCTGCCTCTGCTCTCTGCAGAATGAGCGAGTCATCCTCTGTCTTCAGTGCAAACACCTCGGGTCCTTTGGCTGCACTACCCTGTTAATCTCTGGGTTCAGGTGATCCTGCCTGCCTGGTTCCTGCTGCTTTAGGTGCTGTGTTGGGACAGCAAATGTGGCACCTCAGGCAGAACAGGTTAATACCTACAGCAGTGAACTGGCAGCCTCAGTTTGTGGCTGATATTCCCTCAAGCTCGGTCAGGTCAGATTACTGTTTCTTCCCTTCGTTTAGTTTCTCCAGTTTGAAATGGGAGTGCAATATTTTTCTGTTTAAAACTGAGCAGGGGGGAAAGGCTGAGATGATTGTGTTTGATCTGGTCCTGAGAACCCTGGTCTCTAAATGTTCATGCTGAATGTTCTCTCTGCTTCTTTCCAGCTGCACAAGGGGAGGGCTCACCAAAACAGGAAAAACCAGTGTCAGTCCTTCAGGAGCAGAAGGCCCAAGCACCCTGTGTCTCTGCAGCCCCGGCAGCAGGAACGTGTGGACTGCAGGTGAGTCACTGCTGCCTGCTCTGTCTGGACAGCTACAGCAGGCTGGAAAAACTTTTGTCTTCATGTGTTTGCAGCTCCCCTGGGTGTGGTGTGCTGCAGGTAGGGAGTGTAAACAAGCCTTCTGAGGAGTGAGGACGCTGTGACCAGCATAAACTCTCCTGTTCCCTTTCAGGAATCTGGTGGTTTTGTTGTTTGTTTGTTTGGGATTTTATCTGATTGGCTCCATCTTCCCACCCTGTCCAGTTCCTAGTTAGAAAAACAGGAATCGGGAGGTTCCCACAAAGAAAGAGAAGTTTTATCAGAGTAAAGTTGTTAGAGCCAGGGATTTTCAGGTTCTTTAAAGCTTCTGCTTCTCAGTTTGAACTTTCAATTTTGAGCCATGTGTCTGGAATTCAGATGACTATGAAGTGTCCTCTAATTAAACTTCCTGGGTGATGCCAGGTCTGCTTGGTGAATTGATCCCTTGCTGTGGAAAAACAGGCACTAAAGGAGCGGTGTGGCTGGCCTGCGCGTTGGATTCTCTGCATTATCTGGTGCCACTTCATTCCTCAGCTTCCACTTTGCCTCTTAGTGCAGAGATTTCTGTTCATAGCATCACAGGGCCCTGAGCAGAATCAGGGCACTCAGCAGTTTCGCTTCACTTTGTTTTGCTTTGTTTTCTGAGATGTGGAACTGAGTAAGGACAAATACAAAGGCTAAAAGTCTTGAGTCAGAATATTTCTGGGAGCTCTTATGTCCTGAAGCTGCAGTGGGATCACAGTGACTTCACTTGGTCAGGGAGCTAAGATACAGGAGTGCCAGGCACCTGCTTGCTCCAGCTGTCGTAACTGAACAGGTCTGTGAGGTGCAGCAGCACCCCTTACAAAAGACGGCTGCAGAGCACAGTCCAGTCGTTTTCCTGCTTTCTTTGTAGGAAAAGCCAAGTTGCCTGCTGCAAACCCTGTTCCTGTGCCTGGAAATGTGAAGGGAGTAAACAGTCATTTGACAGCCATGCCTGGCAGCCTGAGCTGGCTCTGATGGCAGCCAGGGAAGGCAGCCGGCACCAGTTGGCCAGTGTTACTGTAACTCTAACCAGGCACCATCACCACTGAGCTTTGTATGGTTGTGTCACAAAGTGTAACTGAGCTCAAAAGCCTCCTGCTTTTGCTTTCCCCTCTGAGCAGATCAAAGGGGTTGGGGCTGTCCCACTGCTCCCCTCTGCAGACTCACTGGTTTTCTGCTTGTGTCTCGTAGCTGAAGGAAGTAGCGGAGTTGCAAAGGGAGCTCCAGACCATGAAAATAGCCCTGGCAGAAGCCAACATGGACAAGACTCGTCTCCTGCAGGAGATTAGGAAATACAATCCCTTCTTCCAGCTTTGATGGTGAAGGCACAGGCTGCAGCTGCTCAGGAGGAGCAGAGACCACCACCAGCACTGCAGCGGCTAGTTTGATTCATCGCTGCTACATGGGTCAACCTCCTGGAGACTAATGGCCTCGACGAATGGAAACCAACCGGGACGGCAAAGTGAAGCGGAAGGAAGGCCTGGCCAAGTGATGGGGAAGCAGTGAGGAGTTAATCTGTTTGCAGGCACTTTGCTCTGCCCTGGTAGTATGGTGCTGCCTTCTCACTGAACCAGGGCTCTTCACCCATGGGCGTTGGTCACTGTGCTTTCAGCCTTTACCTTTCACAGCAACGTCTGTCGATGGTCTGTGCTGGGGTCTGTGGTTCTTCCAGCCGTTCTCTTTGTGTTCTTGCCCGATGGTACGTGGCAAGGAAATGGCAGAAAGAGCGTGGCTGCCTCACCGCAGCAGGGTGGCAGAGAGCTTTGCTGTGAAAACAGGTGGGCTGTCTCATGAGAAACAGAAGTGTAGGAAGGACTATGAGGACTGTGCAGGTGTGGGAGATGCAGAAGGGATTTCCCCCTCCCAGGGATTAAGAGGACTGCAGCTCACTGTTGCCTCAGGAACAGGATCAGAATGGTAAAGAAACTCCCTCAGATACTTTTTCCACCAGTAATTTGTTGTGTCAAGACAGAGCTGGTAGTGTGTTAGACTTAGCCCAGCCCAGTCTCTCTTCATCCCACTGGTTGGCTTCACCAGTGCAGCACTCCAGAAGGAATGAATGAATTTCATTTCATAGCACTGCTGCAAGGTTCTTTCATTTTACTGTCAAAGAGCAGGGCTGAAGGAATTAAGGTGGCTCAGTCACTGCATGAGATGAGCTGTGTTTCCTGTGGGGTACGTGCTGTCGTCAAACCATGGTGTGCCAGTTTCACCAGTGCAGAAAGGGAGAGCGGTACTGGCCGCGTGAGGAGATTTCCATCTGCCTTCCTGCTCATTCCTGTGTTTCTGTTAGCACTGAGCTCTTGCCTGTGTGAAATGTCTTTTAATGGGGATACTGGTGTGTGAGGCAGGAGAAGGTGCTGAGCAGCACCCTGTGGGTGGAGGTGATGTTATAGACTGCCCACTGTGGGGTGGAGATGGCACAATAGCTGCTGGGTTGAGCCTGGTTTGTGTTCTCCTCTTTTGTGGAGCTGCTTGTCTGAAGAGGATGAAGTTTCTGTGGTCAGCAACTGGATTTATAAAACACCCTCTGGATGGGGAGAAAAAACACCCCAGTAAAATAGAAACACTGAATTTTTAAGAAGTCAAAGGAAATTTCTCTTATAACCTGCAGGACTCAAACCCTGTCCTGATGACAAACTGGACTGTGGTTTCTGTGCTGCAGAAAGAAGTGGCTGAAGGGGCAGGTAGCTGTGAAGGAGATGCTGGTCCAGCAGAGAACTCGCAGGAGGGTGTGACCCAGCCCCTCTGTGTTAGCAGCGAACAGCCTTTCCCTCCCTCCCCTTTTGCAAACAGCACCTTCCTGTGCGGGGAGTTAGCTGGACTTTGTCTTATTTCAGACTTGGATTGGGATGTTTCCCGATGCCTTTGGTGCTTGTGTGAACAAACGGGCTCCGATGCTGGTGGAAGTGGCAGCGACTGCCACCCATCAAGTTACTAATCAGGTGAAAAACCCCACTTGTCTGCGAGGGTTAGGTAACCCCTGCTGTGTTCTTTAGTTTTGCGGCGAGTGTGTTCAGCTCATCTGAAGGATTTGTCTGTCTTTATTTCTAAGCAGGACTCTACTCGGAGTGGTTTAGCTCCAGGAAGGATTTAATCCTGGTCTCTTGATTTACAGGCCATGATGAGCTGAGGCTTGGAAACTACACAAAAGCGGGAAAATACCTAGGGAATTAGGTTTGCTTTTCCTTCCCATGCTCCTACAGCCTTGTCCCTCTGCCCTGCTGTGGAGCTTTGAACACTTCCCCTTACAGACAGTCACTTTAGTTCTTTCACTCTGGAGGAGACAGGGATGCATCGACAGCACTGGGTGAGATGTGGAGGCACTGCTGCCTGTGGCTTGCGAGGAGCCAGCAGTGAATTCTTTGTGGTTGTTAGCTTTCACCTGGAGAAGAGTGTTTGCAGGAGAGGGACAGTAATTAAAACACCCGTCACTCTTAAGGTCATCATCTCAGTTCTGTGTTTGATGCTGGCTGAAGGGAGCACTGCTGGAATGAGTCTTTGTACTGACCAGCGCCTGTAACCAGATGTGACAGTGGCAGCGAGGGCCTGGCCTTCCTTCCAGCCCCTTTGGAAGCCAACAGCTGTCAGTGGCTATGAGGAGGAGCATTTTCTATTGACAGAAGAGCTATGGAAGCTTCATGCTCAACACCCGCTGAGCCTGGGTGAGTTCTGGGTGCTGTGACTCCTGCTGGTCACGTTCCCTCCTCCACAGGAGCAGACCAGGGCTGCTTTCTCTGGAGCACCCATCCCCTGCTTGATGCAGCCTGCGACAGGACAGACTGCAGTGCTGGGACAGAGCAGCCTGTCACGCCTGTTCTCAGGAGGAAAATGCACTTTAACTTTTTAAAGATTAGTGGGCATTTCCTTCACCAACACTGCCTCGTGCGTGGAAGAACTGCTCAAAGCCAAGGTTCTCAACCACACGTCGCTCTCTGTAGTGAATGAGACTCCTGCTGTGAGCAGCTCAGAGCAGGGAAAAGAGGGAGCAAGGCTGCAGTGTATCTAGCCCTGCTGTGAAGCAAAGCAATACCCCAGCTCACTGTAAGTACCATCCCAAGCTGCCCCAAGCCCATATAGACAGGCAGGGAGCTTTGTCTGAGCAAACCCTTGAGCTTCTGCACCTGCTCCATCTTCCTGTGTGAAACAAGAAATACAAGAGCGCTTGCCGTAGGTGAATGCAGCAATGTTCGTTCTTATTCACTAATTGCTTAGAAATGGGAGGTTTCTTTCTTCTCATTCCAATTTTCATGACTATTTTTGGTTGAGTAGGAGCCCAGCTTCTCCTCCAGCCAGCTTGGGCCGTGAGTGGGGGAGGCAAAGGGTTTTCTCAGATGCAGTTCCTACTTGTTTTGTCACAACTTCTTAACCACAACCTCCCACTTGTGCAGACTGAACAGTGCTGGAGCCAGGGTGTTTACAGCGAGTTTCTTGCTCCAGTAACTCAAGTCAAGGGTTTGTTTAAGGATTAAAACACTTCCACCACTTTGGTTACAAGTACCAGGGGACAAAGTAGCAGCAAACAAAATCCACGTCCCTTCTGCTCCTGCACCTCCTCTCATGATGCTGATGAGCAGAGTTTTGGAGCCTTGTACTTAAGATCTTTCTGTGTTAAGAGTGAGAGCCAACTGCCTCCTTAGTGTAACAGTGACCCCAGAAAGGTGTGGGGCCTCCCTCATCATCTCTTGCACTTGGGGTCCTGCTGTGTGAACCTAGCAGTCTCAACTTGAGTTTGGGGCAGTATCGGAACTCTTGTGCAGTACATTTCCACTCATGCATTTATTGGTTCTATGAACCATGGAATTAAACTTGATAACCTCCTGAGAGCCTCGTGTGGGGTCTTTTCTTTGTAAACCCTCCCTCTTTACCTTCCTAACTGCTGCTTTCCAGACAGCCCCACAGGACCAGCTGTGGGGAGAACAGCTCTCTGCAAGGGGAATACTTGAGGCCCTGGGCAAGGCGAAGCTTCAGGAGCCTGGTGGGAGGGGTTGAGACACAGCAGCAGGTTGAATCACACAGACACTAGCACACAACCAGCACTTCCCCACAGGACTAGGAATGACAACAGGTTTAATGTACAAAATGAAACCAAAGCCACACTGCTGTCCCTCGGTACCAGCAGGGCTGGGCCAAGGGGATGCGTGACTCTCACAGGTCCATACGCTGAAGAGCCTGAGCGTTCCTACCCTGACTGTGCTGGAGCAGAAGGGCACAGTGCTCCCAGCCAGGGCCTAGGCTCCTGCCCAGTGTTTGGATCCCAACCCAGACCTCAGCAATGACGGCAGAAGCCTCCCTCCAGCGCCTCAGCATCTCCTGAAGGATGTAGGTTCTTGCAGCTCTTCATCACGAAGGCTGTTTTCACTTCTGTCGTCTCTGGGGACTCCTCAGTGGAAGATGATCTTCTTGTATTTGGAGTTGGGGATCTGCCCACGAGACTTGAGCCTCCTGACTGCCTCACGCATATGCTTGGGCTGCAGAGGGGGCAGCTCCCCCCATTTCTCACACACGTCCAGTGCTGAACAATAAAACCCAAAGAGCTCCCGTGAGTACCTGCTGTTTGAGCTTTACAGGTGGCAGACTGTTTGAGGTTATAGCTGGTATTTTGTTCAACCACCAGAACAGAGCTGCTCTGTGTGCTCCAAAGGAAATGTCAGGCCTAGAGGCATCAGCACCTGAGCAGAAGCAGCTGTTCACACCCCTCAGCTACTCTGGTTTGGGTCAGGTAAGAGCTTGAGATCTTCAGACAGCCCTGGGCTGGGGGATGTTTTTGGGTGGTTGTGCAGCAGCAACAGGAAGGTACAAAACTACAGGGGACTCAGGGGCCAGATTCTTCTCTATCCTTTACAGGATCCCTCCTGCCAAGGACATGAAGCAATTAAGATGGAACAACTACCAACACCAGTGAAGCTGCTTATCCCAACCACCTCAGGCTGCAGAGGAAGCAGCAGCCAGTCTGCATGGCCCTGGCACTGGTGATCCTAGCATGCTGGGTCACGCTCTGCATGACAAGTCTACCCAGGCAGGCTGGCACCAAAGCCAGCGGTTCCTCCTCCTCCAGCCCTGAGCAGGGGCACAGCCAGGTCAGCCTCTCACCCTGTGTCCCAAAGAGCAATCTGCTCATCCCATAAAGGAAGAATCTTACCGGTTAAGAGGCTTAAATAACTCATTTCCCTCAGGGCTCTATTTGTCTACAGCAGCATTAACAGATGATCCCATAGCAGCCTGTTGTCAGGCTGATTCGGAGCAACAACTCTCTAGTTACCGTCCTTAGAGAGGAGGAAGCGGGAGGTCAGCGCTCACCAGCCTCTGCTGACTCACAGACAGGGCCAGTGACAGGTTCTGAGGGGACTGTGGGCAATACCTGGCCTCACTCTGAGCTCAGCTCTTCTAGGGGTGTTCTGCTGCTGCTGAAAGATCACAGAGCCCCTGGGACAGCAGGACAAGTGTCCAGCCTTGTTCTGTGTCCTTTGCTCTGCTGAAAGCAATGACTTTAACCTGTATTCTTTATTTTTCACTCAAGCTTTGCCACTCACCTTCCTCCACCACCTCCCCAACGAAGACCTTGGAAATGCCAGACATGGCGATAACCACGTTCTGAGAGACAGAGGTGCCGGTGATGGACTGAATCAGCTGGACAAGCAGAGAAGGACAGTCAGCACAGCCAGGAACACACAGCAGCAAACATTTTAACTCATTTAGATGAGTTAAATAGAATCCTTGTGGCTGCAAAGGAGCTACAGGATCACCAATCCCAGCCCTCATCCCAACAGCTCCCCAACCCCCAAACCATGGCTTCAAGTG
Source organism: Upupa epops (assembly GCA_013397515.1). Lineage (NCBI taxonomy): Eukaryota > Metazoa > Chordata > Aves > Bucerotiformes > Upupidae > Upupa > Upupa epops. The sequence goes on from VZRI01001449.1 coordinate 87,487, forward strand.
CTCTAGCTACTCAGTTTTTAAACCCCTCCAGGGATGGGGGCTCCACCCCCTCCCTGGGCAGCCTGGTCCAGTGCCCAACCACTCTCTCAGGAAAGAACTTCTTCCTAAGATCCAATCTAAACCTCTCCGGCTGCAGCTTGAGGCCATTTCCCCTCATCCTATTAGTAGTGATTTGGGGGAAGAGACCAGATCAGATGCTTTGAGCCTGTCAGATATCAACCAAGGGCTACTGAAATGTGCAGAACAGGAGTAACTGAGCATTGGAATTAGTTCCTACAGCTTCAGGACAAGCTGGCTGGCAAGGTCTTAGCTCACCCTCATTCAGCTGCAACCCTTGTACTGGCAGTTACAGTCCCCTGTGGCCCTGTCACCTCCAAGAACATGAACTCCTTCACGCTGTGTAAGTCACATGAGGGCACTGGGTCAGACCCTAATGGGATAAGCTCATCTGGTAACGGCCTCAACCATGGGGACCAGAAGACAACTGGAGGAGGGAGCACCAGCAGCAGTTCAGGGCGCACAAGACCCAGCGATGCCAGCAGCCAGGCCTGGGAAGGCTCAGGCTGTTTGCTCTGCTCAGACTCTGTTTGGAGCAGGATGACTGCGGCCGTACCCGTTTGATAGCAGCTTTGGGGAAAGCAGAGCGGCGATACATCTCGTACCGGTTCAGCTGTTCCTCAGAAAAGGAAGAGACCAGGATTCTGCAGGGGAAAGAATGGATCGTTTACAGCAAAACTAAAACTTGTGAAGCTTTTCAGGCTGCTGCAACAGTGGGTGAAGACCTTCTCCCATCACACACTGCCTGTAGCACAGAACAGCCAGGAAGGGTCAGGCTGTGCCCAGGTTTGTCAGGTAAAATGAGCAGAACTGAGCTGGGACAGAGCTACTGACATCATTAATCACAGAATCACAGGCTGGGTTGGGCTGGAACGGACCGCAGACATCATCCAGATGCCATGACACCTCCCACTAGACCAGGTTGCCCGGAGTCCCACCCAACCTGTTGTTAAACATTGCTCCTCATAGAGCATCCACATTACTGGTAGGCAGTACTCTCACTCATGCCTCTCTGCCACCCATGTCTCACCACCCTCACAGTGAGGAATCTCCTCCTTAGATCCAATCCACCCCTCTGTCATTTTAAAGCCACATGGTCACAGACCAACAGAATGATGACTGCAGGGTTCTCAGTGGTGCCCTACTAGCTCCCCCTGCCCTGGCACTCACTGCATCTTCTGGATCTCATCCTCATCCACTTTGTGCTTCTTCTCCTTTCGCTCCTTCAGCTCCAGCTTCATCTTCTTGGCTGCCGATGGCAGGTTTGGGTCTTCCCCATCTGCTACCTCCCCCTCCAGACTCCTCACCTGGGTAAGATCACAGTGGTCAGTTAATCCTAGACTGGGCTGGGTTGGATGGGGAATCAAAGCTCCTCCAGTGCCAGTCCCCTGCCATGGGCAGTGACACCTCTCACCAGACCAGGGTGTCCAGAGCTCCATCCAACCTGGCCTTGGACACTGCCAGGGATGGAGCAGCCACAGCCTCCCTGGGCAACCTGTTCCAGGGCCTCAGCAGACGATCCCATATCTGTCTCCCCTCTTTTAGCCAGAAC
>VZRI01001449.1:92037-104533 GCA_013397515.1 Upupa epops
TGGGGGGCTGTGGGTGAGGTGGGAGGAATGAGCTGGGGGGCTGTTGCAGGGCTGGGGGGCAGCTGGGCAGTACGGACCTGGGGGGTTGTGTTGGTAGGGGCTGGATGTGGAGGAGGCAGAGGTGGGGGGACTGGCGTCTGTGCGGCTGGAAGCAGTGACCTGGAAGCTGTGGGACAAGGAGTGGGGTGTGGGGGCTGTAGGGCAGAGCAGCAGCCACAGGGGCTTAGTTTTGCCCTGGTGAGAGGGCTGTGGGGTACAAGGATGCTGGAGGTTGGGCTGGTTGTTGGATGTGGTTGTGGGCTGCTCTTTTGGGGGACTCAGGGAATCAGTCCCTGAGGTCCTGGCCAGTGTGGGCTGGAGGAGGAAGCCTTTTGGGTGGGAATTGAGGGCTGGGGGGGCTGGAGTGAGGCGTCACGGTGAGCTGTGGTGGACGTGGGGCACATGGGGTGGTGTAAGGACAGGCTCGGGGAGCCCTGAGGGTTTGGTGCTGCCTGTGAGGACGCTGGGCTGGAGGTGGCTGTCAGAGGAGCCTCTTGTGGCCCCAGGAGAGGAGCTGGGAGAGAAGAGGAGGCTGGCGGGAACTGCGGGCTGCCCAGTCATGGCGAGTCCCCCGGGGCTGGGACTGCTGCTCCTGGATACGGGGTTGTGGATGCTGTTGGCAGCCATCGTTAGCTGCAGACTGGTGTAACTGGGAAAACGTGATGCATTGAGAGGAGGACTGGGCTCAGGGTACAGCATCAGCTACTGATGCCGATGCTAGGCTGTGTGTCTGTTCCCAGGGAGAGGGAGATGTTGCACGGATTTACTGGGGCAGAAGCTCAGCTGGGTGTTACCTTAGGGTTTCCCTGGCTGCTCTTGCTCCGAGCTCACTCGCCCTTCCCCAGTAAGGGTTGTGGCTCACAGGGACACCCGGCTGGTGGACTCTGGGGTCGGCTGTGCTGAACTGGACGCCACACAGACATCCAGCTTTCCGAGGCTCTTGCTCTGCAGTTGCTGTTTTGAAGCTCTCAGACCTTTGTTAGTTTTTTCTCCTCCCCCTTTTTTTCCCTGGCATCTCCCAAGGAGCCACTCGCTGGTCCCTTTCCTGAGCCTCAGCTTTTTGCTGGTTCAGCTTCTGCGCTGCAAACGCTGCTGCTCCCTGAGCAACTGGTTTATACTGGGACGGGGTGGGGAAGAGGTTTGTGTGCAGTGCTAAGTGCCCCCATCACTGTGAGACTTGTCTCTGTTAGGGGGATGTGATTTGCCTGTTTGTAGCCAAATTAGAACCAGTTTTGCTGTCACATAACCCCAGAGGTCAGCTGTGACCCACTGACACCAGACATGGTGCTCTCCCGGCTCCTCTGAGGTGTAAATCCACTCTCAGCTCCAACTTTCTTCTCTTTCAATTCATTAATCACTCTGAGCCCTCATTTCAAGTGGGGAAACTGCTGTGAGCACTCGAGGTTCATCCATGCTGGGCGATGGATGCATTTGCAGGGGGGTTAGATAAAGTGAAGAGGGTCAGGCAAGCTAAATACACAGCGCCAGGGTTATCAGCCTCTTATTCTAACAGCTCTGACATCATGTGGCATCGATGAAGACAGCAGCCTTGCCCTCCCCACCCCAGGGAGACACCTGGGGGTTGGTGCCATGCAAGGTGGTGTGACAGCAGGGTTTTCAGGTGTAAAGGGGGGTGTGTGGTTGTGTTCAGAAGGACCTCACAGCTGTCATTTGTTGCTTCTGTCTTCGTTATCTCGACTGTCTGGAGTGGCTGTTGGTTGATGCTGTAATGATCCCACTCTTGCACCAAATGTCCCGATCCCTGAACTTTATTCTCCCTGGTGCTCTTTAGCTTTTCATGTGCTTGTTGTTCTGATTTTCCTCCTGGGTGTTTCCAACGTGTCAGAAATCATCACTGTGCATCAGGAACTTGCAGTATGGAATCTGCTGCAGTATCCCTGTGTCTTGCACACCCCCCTCCCCATGCTGATGCTCACCCTGAATGTGATCACAGACCCACACGGGCTGTGACCTCCGTTTTGTGCTCGCAGTATCACACAGTGATAGAACAAGGGGTCCTGATTTGAAGCTGGAAAAGGGCAGAGTGAGGCTGGACAGGAGGAGAAAGGTCTGGAATCTGAGGCTGGGGGATCCCTGGACCAGGCTGCCCAGAGAGGGGGTGGAGGCCCCATCCCTGGAGCCATTCAAGGTCAGGCTGGCTGGGGCTCTGGGCAACCTGGTGCAGTGAGTGCTGGCCCTGCTTGGTGCGGGGGGGGGGTTGGACTGGATGCCCTTTAGGGGTCCCTTCCAGTCCAGCACACTTGATGGTTCTGTGTTTGTACACCAACACCTGCAGTCCTCCCCCACCTCAGTGTTCCAAACACCCTCCAGTGCTCTTATCTGTGGCCTCTGGCCAGCTTGGCAGTGAGGTGAGAGCTGAGGTGGCTGTGGGAGGCAGGAGGAAGCTGGGGATTGTCAAAAGGCTTTGTGGTGTGCTGCGGTGTGAGGTGCAGGCCAGGTACCATAAATGGACTTTGCAGGATTTCAAGACTGTCTGATTGTTTCATTAACTCCCCAAGCTTTTCCTTTGGGGTTAAAAGACTCCACGTGAGGAGAGCTGTGCGGGGTTGACAGGGAGGAAGTTTTGTTGGGAAGCAACTGCTAAAGCTACCTGTGAGGGAGAAGCAGGGACAGGCTGGGCAGAGCTCAGAACCTGGCTCAACCCAAGTGGCTGCGTTGAGGCTCTGGGATGCACAGACTCCGCTGCAAAGTTTCTTATGGCCCCTCAGCACAAACCGGTGGATTTTGGGGGGACTGCATTTCCAGGAGAAGGAGTCAGACTAACTTTTGAAGTAGCCTTGGTGTACTGGTGAGGAAATTTGGGCTGTTGTCTCCTGACTGTCTTAGCTGTGGTCTTGTTTTTGCTCTGCAAAGTGTGAAACAAGCTCTTGCCCCAGTGCCAAGCCTGACTGCTGCCTCCTCTAGCTCCTCTCCTGAGGTGAGTGGTTCCTCCTGAGCACCTTGGCCTGTGGTTTCCCTGCTCATGGGGCAGAGCGGATGGTGCAAGACGTTCTCCACAGCAGACAGGGTGGTTAATTAGAGAGAAATTTGCCTTCCTGGGCTCATTTTAAAAACAACTTTCAGGGTTTGGAAAGAGGGACTCAGAAATGTTGTCTGCCTGACGCTTCCAGAGAGGCCTGGATTGGCAAATTAAAGGGACCTGATGCTGTTTGAAGAGGGTGGAGGTGATGGAAAAGACTCTGCGTGGGGTCCACCCCAAGAGCTGCAACAGGTCAAGAAGAGCTTTGGAACAACTTGAGTGTGGCAGGGTTTTCTCTCAGATCTTATTCCTGGATCTCAGTTTATTTTCCTAATGAGGATTTGATGCGTTTTTGAAATTAAAGCCAGTAAATGTGGACTGGACACCTGCCCAGGACAGTCACTGGAACACGGGAACCTTTCTGATGGAGGGTTTCCTACCCCTCAGTTGTGGTCAGTTCTGTTGATTCAGTGTTTTTCCTTCCTCAAGCACCTTGCAGGCACCACCTTCTCTCTGTGGGGTCACTGTGACTTCCAGTCCCACTGCAGCTGCTCATGCATTTACAGATATTCTCTGATAAAGGAGCTGCTGAGCTGCTCTCTGCCCATTCACTGGAGGGGTCATAAATGCTTGGCTGGGCTGGCAGAGCTCCCTTGTTCCTTCCTCTATCCTATTTCAGGTCTCTCTGATGTCAGCATAGTGTTTACTTCCTATTTCTTAAGTCTCTCTGCTTGCACTGCCTGTTCTCCAAAGACCCACTCGCCTTCCAAGGAGCCTTTGCTGGGCAGTCCCACAGCCTCTCACACATCTCAGAGGCAGAGCTTTGCCTCAGGAACCAAACAGACGCTTCCTGGAAGAAACTCGGGTGTCAGTGGGTGTCAGAAGCTGTCTCTGTTCTGTTAGACCCCACCAGTGTTGGGGGTGAGCTGGGGTCGGGTCTGAGCAGCGACACGCGTCGCTTTGTGCTCCGTTTTCACAAAGAGAGCAGATGCTGCTCCCTGAGTTCCTCCTGGCAGTGAATTCAGTGGAAGGAGTTGTTTCCTCACATAAATGAAATTGCCCACCGTGTTGGTTACAAGAGAAAAGTGAACTTCGTCAGGGTCTGAGGCTCCTTATTTCCTGCTCCCACTGCCCAGCTGAGCCCTCTGGCTGTGTGGGACTGCACAACCTCCATGTGGAGTCAGCCGGCTCTGTGGGGAAGCAGGAAGGGAGATGTGATAGACTGTGATAAACCGAGTGAGAAGGAGATGCACAGACAGAACGAGAGATAAAAGCTCTCCCCAGGGCTGAACGTGCGGCTGTCTAACACTGACAGCACCGGTGGGCAGGAAGATAAACCCCATTGGAGAAGGGAGGGCGAGGTGATGGGAAGGATATGGAGAGGATGAGAAGCAGCAGAGGGAGATGGTTCTGGCTTTTGCCAAAGCAGATGGTGGGGTTTACAAAGAAGAGGTGGCTGCCAGGGTTTGGGGAGGCTGGGCTTTGCGCTGCCGTCCAGGATGCGCTCACAAAACCTGAGCGTTTGGATCCCTTCAGGTCCTCTGCTGAGAGCCAGGTCCAGGGGTCTGACACAGATCTCTGCTCCCTGGCTGCTCCGTTTCCTTCTGCTCTAGCGTGGGCAAACACATTTCTTGTAGCTCACTGAGCATCCAGAGATAACAGTGGCTTCACGCAGGCACAGCTCAGCGCTCGTGAGCAGAAGCCAGTGCAGGAATTGCAAACAATCGGTGGATCCGTGAGGCTTCTTGGAATTGGGGGGGGGGGCTCTTCTGCAGAGAGGCTGCAGAATTTGGACTTAATATTGCAAAGTTAAAGGCAGGAAGCAACAAACCAATCTGGCCTGAAATGTCAAGCTGCACTCAGCGGGCTTTGCCAGCAGCAGGAAGGGCTGAGCTGTCTTAAAGCCAAATCTGCAGGAAAAATGCCTTCTATTTTCATCAGCTGAAGTGGACAGACTGGATCTTTGTGGATGAGAGGGGAAACTGAGGCTGATGGTGAGCCCCACCTTGTACATGGAACCTTCGCTAGGTGTGTGGGGGAGAAACTTCTGCTGTGGGTCAGGACTTTTCCTGTGTGGCTTTGTTGTGGGAAAGGTGTCAGTTGTTGCTTAGCAGAAGTCCCAGTGAGCGATCCAGTCAACCTGTAGCAGTTATTACTGGTGTCTCATTTGGTCTGGGAGATGACTTGGTGGGAGGGTTGGGCACTTCAGGTAGCTCTAAACAGCGTAGATGTGGACAGGAGTCAGAAAAAGGAATTCTGCCTCAAAAGTGAGGTTTCCTGAGGGCTCACCTGGAGTCCTGCATCCAGCTCTGGAGCTCCCAGCACAACAGAGCGTGTCTGGAGGAGGCTGTGGAAATGCTCAGAGGGATGGATCCCCTCTCTGATGAGGACAGGCTGAGAGTTGCGGTTGTTCAGCCTGGAAAGGAGAAGACTCTGGGGAGACCTGGTAATGACCTTCCAGTCCCTGCAAGGGGCCTCTCAGAAGACTGGGGAAGGCCGTTCCCAAGGGCAGGGAACGACAGGACGAGGGGTCCTGGTTTGATGCTGGAAAAGGGCAGAGTGAGGCTGGACAGGAGGAGAAAGGTCTGGAATCTGAGGCTGGGGGATCCCTGGACCAGTCTGCCCAGAGAGGGGGTGGAGGCCCCATCCCTGGAGCCATTCAGGGTCAGGCTGGTTAGGGCTCTGGGCAACCTGGTGTGGTGAGTGCTGGCCCTGCTGGGTGCAGGGTTGTTGGACTGGATGCCCTTTGGAGGTCCCTTCCAACCCAGCACAGCTGAAGGTTGATTCTGTTCTATGATTCCTTCTTGTTTTCCTGCAGAAGAACAATTTAAAAAACGATTTGTTATTGCTATAGGTTCTCCTGGTGGTCTGAGAGTCCAGCTCTGCCCATTGCTCTTCCCCTGGCAAGGGAGGTCCCACATGTGGCAGAGACCAGCAATCACCCCACACCTTGTGAGGCTAAGGCTGTCCTGTCCGCCCCCCTGTCTGCCCATTCAGAGGTTTATTACCACCTTCAGGGTGACCAGCTCCTGTGATTAAGCAGCAGGTCCTGCAGCGTTCCAGGAAGGACAGCCCAGCTCCAAGGTCCAACCTTCCCAGATTACATAGGTGCACACAGAGCCTTTCCCTGCCTTCCCCCTCCCCAGTGCGAAGGAAGCCACTGCTGGTGGGCTCACACGAAACAGGGGCTGTGTTAGCAATCTCCATGAGGTCTTCTCTTCTTCTTGGGACTGTGATTATTAATCTCTCACTGACTTTGAACCCAGGTCCTATTCCACACCCTCTCCACAAACAGCAGAGCAGGACAGCTCTCTCTCTAATGAGATCCCTGAACGTCCCAGTGCCAGGGGCGTGAGGTGTGTGCGGCACTCTTTGGGGGAATTGTTTTCTAAGCGCTTTTTAAATAATTCAGGAAGGCTGCAGCTACTGGCAGCGACTCGTGAGCGTTTCCTATCTGGGTGATCTTCTCCTGCAGCTGTGTGGAAGGGTTTGTTCGCTTGCTTTGGTCAGCACGATTTGGAGATCAGGGTTGCGTGGGGATTTCTCTTGCTGTGGATCCTCAAACCAGTCATGGTAGCTGAGGGTTGTGTTGCTGACTTGAGCCATGGATGCTGGGGTTTATGAGTTGGCGGCTCCACGGCTCTCAGGGCTTGGAGTGCACCTGGGAATTATCCTGTAGGTGCCTTCCCTTGTTGTGGAAGCCCCCTGGGGTGGCTGTGTCCTGCTCTGTGCAGCACGTGGTTTCCATGCCATGCATTCAGAGGGCAGTGAGCTGGAGCTGCCTGGTTTGGTGTCCAGAGGAGATGGATAGAAGGTGAAGGAAGGTCTGTCAGAGCTGATGTAACTGGGTAAGGAGTGGAGAGCAGATGTGAATCCATGGGTTTGGGTTGATGGGTGGACTTGATGATCTTAAGAGGTCGACAGAGAAGAGCCAGAATGCTGGTACAGGGAGGGACTGGAGAACAGGTCTGGTGGGGAGATGCTGGGGTTGTTCAGCCTGAAGAAAAGGAGACCTTACAGCCTCTTGTCCCAAAGAACTGCTGCCAGGACCAGAAGAAAGGGCCATCGGCTGCTCCAGGGGAAGTTCAGCTTGGAAATGGGGAAAAATGTCTGTAGTGCAGAGCAGTCAAACACTGGAACAGGCTGCCCAGGACAGTGGGGGAGTCCCCATCCCTGGAGGGGATCAGCAGGGCCCTGAGGGACTTGATCTGGTGGTCCTGCAGGTGTTAGGTTGAAGGTTGGACTTGACGATCTTGGAGATCCTTTCCAACCTTCATGATGCTGTGAAGCTGTGATGGGATTCTGTGATACAAGCGGTGCAGCCTTCCAGCAAAACGCAGCGCGTTGGGCAGTAACCACTGTTAACAGGGTAGAAGTGACTGAACTGGAGGCAGTGACTCAGAACCTCTGTGAGTGATGAGTCCGGTGTTGGCTCTGTACCACACTGGGGCAAACTCATCTGGCTGTTGACATCCCATCAGTCTTCACCCATACCAAGGCCTCTGGTGCCCTGGGACCTGTTCTCTTGGCAGTACTGTGTATCGGATGGAGGGTGACAGCCCGTCAGTTCAGTTTTCACTTGCTCTCAGTTTCTCAGCAGAGTGTTCTCAAGCACACGGAGGTTTGAAATAGCAATATACCAGTTACCTCAAAGACTCCACCAGGGAGTTACTGGGGGCTAAGGTGCGGTGTGAGGAGCATTAGCTGGGTTGGGATGTTGGGTGAGGAGCGTTAGATTGTGCTGAGGGAGTCAGAACCCAGCCAGGAGCTGCTGAGGGATGCCAGGATTTCCATCGCTGCAGCAGCCCACGTGTTGCTGGGGGGCAGGAGCAGATCTGAGGATGCAGAGCTCTGGGTACTGTTGTAATTAACCTGCCATGAGAGGAGCGGAGAGCTGTAGCTGTGCCATGTGGATCATGTTCTTTCCAGGCCTTGAACCAGACCAGCTCCAGAGCTGTCTGGAGAGTCCCAAATGGCTGTGAGTAGCCCAAAGCCTGACAAAATGGTTTGTCCGTGGTGCCCACAGGAGCAGTTTGGGCAAGGCACTGAGTCCAGAGAAGGGCAGCAAGGTTGGCAAGGGGTCTGGAGAACAAACCTTGAAGCTGCTGAGGGAGCTGGAGAGAAAGGAGATTGAGGGAAGCCCTTATTGCTGTCTGCAACTGCCTTACAGGAGAGTGGAGAGAGGGTGGGGGTCAATCTCTTCTCACCAATACCAAGTGATAGGACAAGAGGAAACGGCCTCACATTGCTCCAGGAGAAGTTTAGGTTGGCTGAAGAGTCCAAAGGGCATTGGCACAGGCTGCCCGGGGAGGGGTTGAATCACCATCCCTGTCTCTGTTTCACAGTCGGGGAGATCTGTAGCTCAGGGACAGGGTTTAGTGGTGGGATGGGTCAGTCAGGTTGATGGTTGAACTCGATGATCTTAAAGGTCTTTTCCAACCTGTTTTTCTACAACAATTTGTAGTTTCCATTCTGAAGACTGCAGGGCTCTCTTTCCTGGGGCTGCTGGATGGACTATCTTTCCAGTAGCAGCGGCATTCAATGCGCTGACAGGGTGGGGATTTCTCTGTCATCACCTTGGTGGCAGAGTGGATGTCTGTGACATTCCCAGTGCCTTTTTGCTCTGTGCCCCCTAACTTATTCCCCTGCCACTGAGCTGTGTGTAGGAATTAGAGGATAAAACCCCCAGCTATGAACAGTGGGCTGTTTGGCCAGGGAAATACTGGCAGTTCCATTGCCTCGTGTGCCCCTCTGCTGCTGTCTGCAGTCCCGAAAGCAGAGAAGTGTCACCAGGGGTTGGTAGATCAGAGTGCTCTGTGTTCTGAGGGCAGGAGCTACGCAGAGTTCAGCAGCACACGGAGTGTTTAACTAGCAGCATTTAGCACTTGGCAGTGAAATGGAAAGGTTACAGCTAAGCCTGCCCGACACTGAGCTGCTTGCTGAGAGCGATAGCTGGTCCTGTCCTCTCCATCTCCTTTCCCTGCTGCTCATTCGTGTTGTGATGGTGGGGCTGTAGCAGAGCAAACTGCTTCAGCTGCTGGATCTGCCTGAAAACCTCAGTGAATGTGCACGGCTCCAAGACCTGATGAGAGGGAAACGGCAGGACCTGCAAGAGCAGAGTCTCCCCTGCCCTCAGACTGGAGAGCTGAGTTGTTGCAGCTGCTCTCTGCCTGTGGTCTGCCCAGAGAGCCTGTGGCTGGGGACATGGAGCTGCTCAGTATGATGAACTGGGTTCTGCACTGCCCTGACTGCTTGGCAGAGAGCTGAACGTTCAGAAGAGGAAGGTGTGTGATGTATTAGAAGCAGCTGAGCCAAGAATCTGTTCATCCAGCGAGGGTTTTTTTAATGTCATGCATTGTTTTCGTGAGACTGAATGAAAAAGCTAAAGGATATAGAAGCCTCTAAGTAAAAGATCCATGCAGATTGCACCTCAGCCCAGAGTAGAGGGGGAAGCCCCCTCCCAGCTACACTTGGCCAAGGATGAGACGAGTTCTTGGAGGCTGAGCTCCTTTCATGGCAGCGCCAAGGGGCTGCTCTGCTGGCTGCGGCAAATACCATGTGTTAATGCCTTGATGCCCGTTGGAGCCCTTCGCCTGTCGGAGGAGCTTACTCCGAGCTGAGTTCAGCTGGCATGTGCAGCTCCCTGGGGACTTGCTGAAGGTGATCCTGCTGTCTGTATAGGGAGTATTTGACATCTGGTGGGTGCTCTGCTGAGCTTTCCAGCACGTCTGTGGCCTTCCAGGCTGTGCCATCCACTCCTTTTCTCTGCACGTGCAGCTGCATCTCAGTCCTGGGCTGTGGGAATGGTTTCAAGGTGAAGTGTCCTCTTGAAATGAAGAAGGTGCCTTTGAATAGGAGTGATTGCCTCTTGTCAGGTGCAAGGTCCTGTCCCATGGTGAGGTGGCACAGTCACAGTCCCTGAGAGCTTGCTCTGGAGTACAGCTTAGTCATGGAAATGAGAGAAATCCTATTTCACAGGAACTGGTAAAAATAAAACTGTTGAGGATTGATCTGTTTCTATAGCAACAGACTGGAGAAGCTAATACAGCTGCTGTCTGCAGAAGGGAGAAAAACAGAACCTGAAATGCTAGTCCACCTGGGACTAGCTGTCAGCAAAAGGAAGGTCTGCGATGGACTGATGAAGGGCTAAAAGGCTTAATTAGAGGCACAGGGCGGGAAGGTGTGAGCTGCCTTTGGGGAAAAAGTCGGTGCTAGAGTGTGTGAACGTGACCCCTTCTCTGTGCAGAACCTGCAGAGTCCTCACAGCTATTTCTGCCCCATTTCCCAAAGGGTCTCTCTCTGCACCCTCCTGCCACTCTCGTGGCTGGGGAAGCACCCTGCTCAGAGGCAGCAGCGTTTCGATGCCATCCTGGACCTGGGTGTTCGATCACCTCCAGTCCTTAAACCCGAATTTGAAGGGCCTTTCTGTCCTGTCCTGCATCTCTGTGGCTCAAGGGAGAGCTGCTCGTGGTCTGTCAGGGAATCTCTGCATGAACTTGGAAACAGCCTTTGAGAAGTTCGGATGAGTTTCTGAGCTCCGTTTTCTCTGATACCAACTGGCTGTTGAGCTGGATGCTCCTTAGTGGGTGCCAGGGCAGAGCTGCCTGTCCTGCACTTTGGTCGCAGTAACCCCGTGCAGCGCTGCAGGCTGGGGGAAGGGTGGCTGGAAAGCAGTCTGGCTGCAAAGGACTTGGGGGTTCTAACTGACTGATGGCTGAACAGGAGCCAGCAGAGTGCCCGGGTGGCCCAGAAGGCCAATGGCATCCTGGCTTCTATTAGAAGCTGTGTGACCAGTAGAAGGAGGGAGGTGATTGTCCCCTCCACTCAGCACTAGTAAGGCCACACCTGGAGTACTGGGTCCAGTTTTGGGCACCTCAGTATGAGAGAGACATCGAGGGGCTGGAGTGAGTGCAGAGTAGGACAATGAAGCTGGTGAAGAATGGATCTTATGAGGAGCAACTAGAGGAGCTGGGACTGTTTTGTTTGAGGAAGAGGAGGCTGAGGGGAGACCTCATCACTCTCTACAACTACCTGAAAGGACATTGCAGAGAGGTTGGTGCTGGTCTCTTCTCACAGGTCATTAGTGACAGAACCAGAGGGGAGGGCTTCAAGCTGCAACAGGGGAGGGTTAGACTGGACATCAGCAAACAGTTCTTCACAGAAAGAGTGGTTGAACACTGGAACAGGCTGTCCAGCGGGGTAGTTGAGTCACCATCCCTGGCTGTGTTCAAGAGTCACTTAGATGTGGCTTTAGGGGGTAGAGTTTAGGGGTGAACTTGTAGAGCAGGGTTAATGCTTGGACTCGATCCAGAGGGGCTTTTCCAACCTGAATGATTTAATGATTTGTGTGCTGGAAGAAAACCCAGCAGGACATCCAGGCTGCTTTCCGTCCCCAAAGCTTAAATCAGGTTTTTCTCTCTCTTGTGTGTATGTCTGACTTAGACAGAAGTCAAGTGAAGGGCTGTAGCAGTGTGTAGCCCACACTGTGCAGTCACTGCAGCCGTTTCCCCCCTTAGTTTGGTTGATCATCTCCGAAGCCCTGAGATGCCAGCTGCTGACACCTCCATGTCTGGATGGAGGTCCTTGACTTGATGGGGGTGTTTCAGATTAAAATCAGTTTACACATCTGAAAGCTGCAGGAATGGCAGAAGATGCTTTTGAATCCGGAGACTTTTACTGGCCCCTTGGCTGCTTTTACCGGCCCAGTTGAGCATCTGTGTTATTTAACTGAAGGCAATTGGGGGCCGCAGTTGATGGTGGTTAGGTTTGGTAACCCTGATTACATTAGCACCCTTCCCTTCCCTTGTTACTTATTTCCTGGGTTCTTTTAAAGGGAAATCACATGGAAAACTAAACCTCGAGCCTTTTGCCAGCTCCGAGGAGGTGTCTGTGGGGCTGTGCTGTGCACCCAGGATACAGGAGCACAACCTTGTCTAGCAGCGAGTGCCATAAATGTGATGTAAATACATTAGCTCATTAGATTGATAGCTAATCCTCTTGCCTGCCGCTCGTCAGCCGTGGACCACGCAAGCCTAGAAGATGTCATCTAGGTGGACTTTCAAATCTAATATTGAAACGGGTCAGAAGGGAGGTGAAATGACTCTGGCTTCATCCTGATTAAGGCACTGTGAGCAATCCTGTGGAGTTTGGCATCACGAAGTAACCTGCCTGGTTTTAAGGTGTAATCCCATTAAAGAAGCCCGGTGCCTGGGAAGGTTCGCAGCTCTGGGCTCCCCAGAGCCTTCCTTACGGCTCATTGTGGGACTTGGTGTTTTTTAGGAAGCAAGGACAGGATTTTGATTAAAAACTTGAATTCTGGGGGCTTTGAAGCTCCACATCAGGGTCCGGGGCTCCGTGTTTGGGTCTTGATTCTGGTGCAAGGATTGGGAAGTCCATAGGATGGATTAGATAAAGGACTGTATGGCCTGTGGACTTGGGGGGGGAGTTGTTGCTGCTTCTTCTTTTGCTTGTTTTTTT
>VZRI01001449.1:115878-130314 GCA_013397515.1 Upupa epops
GGGATCCAGGAAAGCTGGAGAGGGACTTTTTCTGAGGGACTCTGGTGCTAAGACAAGGGGGCTGGGTTGAAGCTAAAAGGGGAGGTGGAGATGAGATTGGAGGCAGAAATCCCTCCCTGTGAGGGGGTTGAGGCCCTGGAGCAGGTTGCCCAGGGAGGCTGTGGCTGCTCTGTCCCTTGCGGTGTCCAAGGCCAGGTTGGCTGGGGCTCTGGGCACCCTGGTCAGGTGAGAGGTGTCGCTGCCCACGGCAGGGGGGTGGCACTGGGAGAGCTCTGAGCTCCCTCCCCACCCAAACCAGTTGGTGTTCCTATGATACCATCTCATTGCCATCTTGTGAACCTCTGGAAACAACTCTGTTCCCTGTAGTTTAGTCCTGCTTTGCATGGTCTCTACAAGGCCAACCCCTGCTGCAGGATTAGGAGCTGTGAGACTGAGGTGTCACTGCAGTGACTCATCCCCGTGTTAACAGCATCCTCTCCACAGGGACACTGACCTCCTCCCATCATGGAAAGACTCTGTAGTAGTACTTTTTCAGCGTAGGAATGATGTTTCCCGGTGTGATCAATGCTCTGCATCTGGGTTCAGCAGCCGAAGCAGCAGCATGTTCAATGCATGCGGCCCTTAACTTTGACTCTAACCTATGCACCACATCTCAAGTATCTCCATTTCCTGGAATGCTGTGTTCAGATCCCAGAAGGATCAATTGCTCGGCTCCAGCAGTTTCATGCTTTTCCCATTTGAGAACTGGATGCTTTGAACAGATGTGCAGGAGCCCACTGTTCCTGCCTTGTAGGTGCTGCTGTCCTGCTCCCGTGTGCTCATTGCCAGGAAAACCTCTGCTCTGCAGCCCAGAACAAACGAGCAATTCAGAGGGGGGTTTTCACGTGTCAGGCCTTTTTTGGAAGGAAGGGGTATTGAAAGCAGTGAGTAAATCCATGCTGATGCTGTAGCAGCGGGGCAGTGCTGTATTCTTTGTGCTCATTCTTGGGAGCAGGGTCAGGGGTCTCCCATTTCCTCTAATTTTAGTTTCTTTAAGCACAGCAGAGGGGTCCAGCAGGAGGGAAGGTGGGCAGTCACAGAATCCCAGACTGGGTTGGGTGGAAGGGAGCTCAGGGCTCCCCCAGTGCCAATCCCCTGTCGTGGGCAGTGACACCCCTCACCAGACCAGGGTGCCCAGAGCCCCAGCCAACCTGGCCTTGGACACTGCCGGGAATGGAGCAGCCACAGCCTCCCTGGGTAACCTGTTCCAGGGCCTCAGCCCCCCTCACAGGGAGGGGTTTCTGCCTCAGATCTCAGCTCAATCTCCCCTCCTGGAGCTTAAAGCCTTTTCCCCATATCCTATCACTAAAAACTGTTGATAAAAACGGTTCCCCAGTTCCCTTAAAGGCCCCCTTCAGGAACTCTAAGGCTGCTATAAGGTCTCCCCAGAGCCTTCTCTTCTCTGGACAGACTTTGGAGCCAGTGTGCAGTGACGTACCCAGCGCTGAGCCCTCTGTGCTGCCTGTGCAGCATGTGGTGGGAGCTGGCAGTCCTCTGTGTCCTCTGCTCATAACCCAGAGCATTGGAGCTCCATACCCCTTTTCTGGTGCCTGTTGCCATCAGGATTTATCAGTGCACCTTGTGCTTGCTGGCTTCTTCCCACAGCTTTGGGAGCCCACACTCCTTGAGCTTCCCAACTTTTTGTGTGAAAAGCAGCTCTTGAGCTCCAGCTCTCCTGATGAGTTGGAGCTCTGTGATCTCTGGGCCACCAGGTCATGTTGTGTGTGTTTTTTCCCAGCTCTGGAGAAGCACTTGCAGTGTTAGCTCTTCCGTCCCATGTAAGCACTCACCCACTGTGTTTCAGATTTGACAGTCATGATGAAAATGGAATGGCTGGCCCGGAAGGCCAACAGCATCCTGGCTTCTATCAGCACTACTGTGGCCAGCAGGAGTAGCGAAGTGACTGTTCCCCTGTACTAGCCACCGGCAAGGCTGCAGCTCAAACCGGTCCAGTTTTGGGCACCTCAGTACAAGAAGGACATAGAGGTGTTGGAGTGAGGACAGAGAAGGGCAACCAAGCTGCTTCAGGGACTGGAGAACAGGTCTGGTAGGGAGAGGCTGGGGGAGTTGGGGTTGTTCAGCCTGAAGAAAAGGAGGCTGAGAGGAGATCTTACTCTATTTTCCTTTATAGCTCCTTGAAAGCAGGCTGTAGGGAGGCCAGTAGTGGCCTCTTCTACCCAGTACCTGCTGCCAGGACCAGAGGAAAGGGCTTGGGAGAAGAACCTGACCCCCACCTGACTGCAGCCTCCCTTCAGATAGTTGGAGAGAGGGAGAAGGTACCTGCTGAGTCTCCTCCAGGCAGAACCCCCCCAGCTCCCTCAGCCTCTCCTCATCAGCCTTTCCCTCCAGTCCCTTCCCCAGCCTCAATGATCTTCTGCACCCGCTCCTCCATCTCTTTCTTGAAGTGAGGGGCCCAGAACGCCCCCAGGACTCGAGGAGAGGCCTCCCCAGTGCCAAGAAGCACCCAAAGACTTCAGGGTCTTCTCAAATCCTGAGAAGCAAAGCCAAGAGCAGCAGTGTCTGTCACCCCGGGCATTTGCACACCCAGTGCTACAGACACTGGTGCTGCCACAGCTTGAGATCCAAGAAGCCAGTGCACGAGTGGCCTGGCCCAAGGTCACAAAGGAAGTTTAAAGCAGCTGAGAACTGGTGCCAGATGTTTGGAGACTCAGTTCAATGCCTTAGAGACAGAGTGTCAGGAGGACAGTTGGGCTGGAGGCAGATTAGTTTCTAGTCCATGGCGAGAGGACATCCCAGGCCTGTCCACAGATACTTCTCAGCTATTAATATCCATCAAACTGCCAGATCCTGCAGCGCAAACACAACCCTCTCATGGTATTTCCTGCTTATAGACCGGTCACACAAACAACCCCAGTGCTCTGAGCGAGGCTTTAGGTTCAGAAAGTGCACTAAATGTTTCTGGAGAGTGGGAAAGGCAGCACTGAGCTCATCTCACTGCCGGGATGGGGTATGGAGTGGTGGGGCTCCCAGCAGAGCTGTGACCCCTTTTCCTTGAGTGGCTCAACCCCCAGATAATCCAACAGCCTGTCCAAAAATAAACTGCTGATGCAAGGCTGGAGAAGATTAAAGCTGAGTATTCCTGGGCCAGGGGAGACTGTGGCTGCATCCCAAGCAACACTTTCTCAGCCCCTCTTGGCAGGCTCCAGGAAAGACCATGGAGAGCAAACCAGCTCGATTCCAGCGTCAGAGAGGCAGTGAGTGAAGCCAAAGTGGTGATCTTTGCCTTCTACACTCCACAGCTTCTTCCTCTGGATTTCTCTTTGCTGTAAGCAGTCAGCTGGGATGACTGCTCCCACCCAGAACTCCTCAGCTGCCCCCTTCCTGTCTTAATTTCCACACTATAATCCCCTTAAACCTTCCACATCTACCTTTTCTCTCTGTTCAGTAGATTCCTTCCAAGCTCAACTGTCCCCCACCCAACTAACCCAGGAACACACGACCCAAGCGACTGCCTTCTCTGCTCTCCTCACATCTGAGGAGTTTATATGGCACCTACTCCAGCAGGGGCACCCCTTTGCCTGGGACCTGGAGCTAACTGTAGGACACCTGGCAAAGCCCTGTGATTCTCTGCCTCTGTTTTGTCTTTTCCACTAACTGCAGCAGAGCTCACTCTAAGAGCACAGTGTTCAGCCTGGAGGAGAGGAGACTCAGGGGGGACCCTCTCCCTCTCTCCAACTCCCTGAAGGGAAGCTGCAGTCAGGTGGGAGTCGGGCTCTTCTCCCAGACAACTGTAGCGCCTGTAGTGCTGGGTGTGCAAATGCCCAGGGTGACAGCAGCTGCTGCTCTTGGCTTTGCAGATTTGAAAAGTCCCTGGATGCTTCTCAGCACTGGTGTGGCCTCCCCTAGAGTCCTGGGGGCAGTGCTGGGCCCCTCACTTCAACAAAGAGACTGAGGAGCTGGAGCAGCTCCAGAGGAGCAATGAGGCTGGGGAAGGGACCGGAGAGAAAGGCTGAGGGAGCTAGCAGGGGTTCAGCCTGGAGGAGAATCAGGACCTTCTCCCTCTTCTCAACTCCCTGAAGGGAGGTTGCAGTCAGGTGGGGGTCAGGCTCTTCTCCCAGGCACCCAGTGCCAGGATGAGAGGGCAGGGCCTGAAGCTGCCAGGGGAGGGTTAGGTTGGATGTTAGGAAGCCCTTCCTCAGGGAAAGGGTGCTCAGAGCCTGGACTGGACTGCCCAGGGCAGTGGGGGAGTCCCTGTGTCTGGAGGTGTTGAAGGACAGCCTGGCTGTGCCCCTGAGTGCCCTGGTGTGGCTGCTGGGGTGATGTTAGGTGCTGGGCTGGGCTGGAGGAGCTCAGAGGGCTTTGCCAGCCTCAGTCATCCTGGGATTCTGTGAAATCCTGAGAAGTCAAGCTTTAAGTCATCCCTGAGGGATGCATCCTTGAACTTGAAAACCTTGGGTGTTCTCAGGTGGCCTGGCCCTTTCCCCAGCCCAGTGCCTGGGATGATCCTGTGCCCGAAGTTACTGCAGTCAGGAAGGAGTAAATGTGGAGGAGACAGGACAACCACGGTTCTTGTGAGAAGGAGCTCTGGGGTTTTGCTGTGACCCAAAGCAATTCGCTTTCTTCAGCAGCTTCTGCAGACAGGAAGGTTCATTTCAGAGGCTGAACACTTGCTGAATCATGGAACAAGAGAAGACTGAGTTCAAGTTCGTTTAAACAGAGCGGCTTTTGGTGTTTTCAGGGCTTTTCTCGTGTCCTCAACGTTCGGCCTGAACCGCTTTAAACAGCGACGTCTCAGCCATCAGGATGCGATGGGTGTGAAATGAGGGTAATAATTTGAGAAGCTGCTTTCGTGATAGACACTGATAATAGGGAACCAAACCCCTCTTTGATCTGAAGGGGTTTTTTAGGGGGAGAAAAGAAAGCAAATGGTGGTGGTAGCTGAATTGGCTCCAGACCTTCCCTGAGCTTTACTGGAAACTTGTATTTACAGCCTTCTCCTTCCCCCGGTGCCTGTTTAATCAGAAACAGCCCCAAATCCCCCTGCACACAGATAGAACTTGGCTTTGTGCTCCGTTTCCATGTTACAGATGGGAAAAGCGAGGTCTGCAAGCAGAGTGTTTCCCCAGGCTACGCAGCACGGTGGGGATTAGAGCTCCCATGGCTTCCAGAGTCCGCATCTACACCCCGCCTTGCAAGGCTCGAGGATGATCCCAGTGGTCTGGTTTTAGTATTTCCTGTCTCTTCTTCTATCTTGTGTGGTTTTGCCAAAGACAACGTGTGTGTTGCCCTGGTTGGAATTACAGAATCACAGGGTCCTTTGGGTTGGAAGAGACCTTTCAGATCATCAAGTCCACCCATTGACCCAGCACTGCCAGGCCAGGTAAAGTCAGGGCATTAGGTGTTGTGAAGATGAAATGATTCAGGCTTTACCCCTCCATGATCTCACAGAGCCATAAAGTGCAGGGGTCTGTCTCCGTAAAACCTACCTACTTGATTCTTGAATCTTGCTGGGTTGTTCCCATTGACTTCAACCTCTTCAAAATTCTGTCTGGTGTGAAAAACTTCTCTCCTTGCTTCAAAAGAGCTGATTTTAATTCCCAAAGGGGTCTACAGGGGATTTTCCTAATGTTTTAGGGCTTGGGCTTTGTTTCATAGAATCATCCAGGTTGGAAAAGACCTTCAAGATCATCCAGTCCAACCAGCCACCCTACAGCCCCCAACCACTACCCCAGCTCCTCAAACACCCTGGCTGCCCGGTTGTTGAATCCCTCCAGGGATGGTGCCTCTACCCCCTCCCTGGGCAGCCTGTGCCAAGGCCTCCCCACTCTTCCTAGGAAGAAGTTTTTTCTCAGATCCTATTTCCTCTGTTCCTATTGCCAGTCCCTAGGGAGAAGAGGCCAACCTCCACCTCACTGCATCCTCCTTTCAGGTAGCTGTGAGGTCTCCCCTAAATGTTTTCTTCTCCAGGCAGAAGAGCCCCAGCTCCCTCAGTCTCTCCCCCTCAGCCCTGTTCTCCAGACCCCTAACCAGCTCAGTTGCCCTTCTCTGCACTATCTCCACCACCTCTATGTCCGTCCTGTCCTGCAGTGTCTGAGTACTCAAGGAGCAGCCTCACCAGGGCTGATACAGGGATAGAATCCTGTCCTTGGTCCTGCTGGCCACACCAGTGCTGATGCAGGCCAGGAGGCCGCTGAGCAGCTACCAGCAGAGATGTCATTCACACGGGATGCTGTAGGCACTGTGAATCCTGCTCTGAGGACTCACCCTGTCCTTCGACAGGGATGTTCCCATCCCAGTGTTTTTTCAGCTCCCACTTCCTTTAGACTCTTGTGGAGCTGCTTTCCTGTGTTTAGATTTACCATGAGAAGCTCGGGATCTCGTCTGGCTCTGTCATTGAGTGCTCTGCATCGCATCAATAAAAACTGCAGGAATGGTTTGGGTTCTGCTAACTGGGGGGAACTGGGTGGCCTTTGGAGCAGAGATGGAGAGGAGGAGGAGGGAAGAGGTTGATGTACTTGACTGCAGCGCTCACATCTAAATATAAATAGTCTTCTCTTCCTGGATCCTTTCAGCCTGAACTTGGGAGGGATCTGACCTTTCTTTGATAAAAGCTTTCTTTATTTGCAAGAACGAAAGGTCAAAGGGATGGGAAGGCCATGGGCTTCAGTGTCCTAAAGTCCCGGTGGTTGAGCACTGCGGTACCCAGTGCTCGCTGTTGAACCGGCTCCGTCCTGGACTCCAGCTGGTCCCTCCGAGTGCCCTGAGTGAACTTTACATTTGACTCTGAAGGACTAACTGGAACATTTCCTATGGAGGTGTTTCCTCGCAGGGAGGCTGCTCTGATGCTGACTGGGCGGATCGCTGGCAGGCAGTGCCTTGCTTTCTGCCCGTTCTGCCTTCGCCGTGGTTTTCCTGTCCTCAGAACTTCGGCTGAGAGAAATATTTGTACTAAATGCTGCTGGTTTCTCATGTGTGAACCCTGAAGCTTTTTGAACTCAGCGTCAAAACACAATTCCATGCAACAGATAAAACCACTGAGCTCTGGCTTTGGTCAGCCTGGGCGAAGGGATGTGCCGGTGCAGCATTACAGCTGCTCCAGACTGCACACAAGTCTCTCTGGCACTAGTTTTAACCATTAATTGCCACTTTAAATCCAGCTATAAATTATTTGAGCAACCACAGTGCTTGACCCCACTGCCAAAAATAAACCAGAGTTCTGCGAATGACTCGGGTCCTCTTCGTACGTCAGGACTGCTGCAGCTGGATGGGGTAAGGCACCTCCTGCACTCAGTCTGTCTTTGCTTTGGTGTGTGTCTATCTCGGGGCGTCAGTTAAACCATCGTCTTGCCAACAGAGTTTGTGGCACTGGAAATCTTTGTGCACACATCCTGGTGCTTTTGGGGCATCGGATGGTTGTGGAGATCTGGAGCTCAGGGATAGGGCTTAGCGGTGGCATTGGGACAGTTGGGTTCATGGCTGGACTCAATGATCTTAAAGGTCTTTTGGATCTAAACGGTTCTGTGGTGTGTGCGGTGCAGGGATGCCTCTGGATAAGCCTCCTGATCCTCTGCAAATTGGATTTTGTGGCTGACTTCCCTGTCTTCATGGATAAAGATTCCCCTTAGCTGCCTCTCCTCTGTGGAGCCTGTGGCTGGTTGGGTGCTGCAAAGCCTTTTAGAACGCTCTGCCGGCTCAGGAGTCGCTCAGAGGGGAGAGACTTTCTATTTCAGAACAATCTCCTGGATCCTCCCTGAAATGCTCTTGGGAGTGAACGTGCTGCTTAGTTTACCCTTGCATTTCCACTTGGTCTGCACGAGATTCCTGTTGGTTTGGTGCCTCTCCTGCTGCTTTTATACACTGCCGTGTGGAGTTCCTGCTGGCTGGGAGCCCTCTAGTAATGACTGTTATTTCAGCAAACCCAGGGGCTGCTGGGGCTGCCTCTGTACCGTACGGCCAGTCGCAGCAGTTCCATGCTGGGGAGGAAATGAAACGGTCAGGAAGGGGCTGACTTCATAAAGAGCAACGCTTGACTTTATTTTAAACCAATTAAACTGGGGTTTGGAGGGTGCTGGGAAGCTCTCCCTCTAGCTAAAGGAAACAGGCTGCTAAAGAGTCTGTACTGGCCAAACTGTGATTGTCCAGCCCTGTAATGAACCGTGTGTCATTCCTGAGTGCAGGGTGTTTAAAACAGGCCAGGAGAAGAGGCATGTGGGGCTGTGATGAAGAGGGATGGCTTCAGGAAAGGGGAAGGGATTCAATTTGCTTACAAGAACCTCTTGATTGAAGTCCACGTGGTAGCGCTGACTGGTGAGGGGTGGCATCAGAAAAACCCCCCTTGGCAGCCGGTGCAGGAGCAGAGCCAGCTCCTTCCACATGCGTTTCTCTGTGGTTTTAAATAAGACACCTTGCAGGGGGTGGAGAGAAGATTAATCCTCTACAGGGTTAATCCTTAAATCCATGGTGTTTGACTTTTAAACGAGCGAAGGAAGTTCACAATGTGCTGGGAGACCACCTACCCCTTTGCTGTCTGCCAACAGCCGTCAGATGGAAATGATTTTTGGCCAGTAGGAAGCCAGCGTGGAACCACATTAGTGACCCAGAGCAGGGTCTGTATCCCACAGTCTTTGACTGACACCCCTAGTGACTCTTGCTCTGGAGGGAGGAAGCTTTCCCAGACCCATTAGAATTCTTCAGAGGGGTGTGAATTAGCTCTGGGTCGATGGTTTTACTGTCTCTTGTGGTAAACTCTAATAGATGCATCTTCCTCTGGCAGGCGCACAGATGTCTGGTAGCAGGAGAACACAGGAGTTCTGGTTTAAAACCAGGATAGGCTGATAAAGCATCGAGTCGCAAGTGCCTGGACCTGCTTTGTGACACTAACCCCTCTCCTCGACACAGTGCTGCATGCTCTGCTCGCTCTCACTGCTCCTAACCACAGCTCTCCAGCCACTGGTTTGCTTCCACATAAGCAGCGAGGTGTGAGAGCCATGCTGAGAGGTGTCACGGCCAGCTGTCTGTCTGTTGGGTTTGTGCCTAAGTGTTCCCTGTATGTTTTGTGTCTTGCAGCATCTGGAGAGGACCAAATGTGAACTGCGTTGACAGTACTGGCTACACCCCACTGCACCATGCTGCTCTGAATGGGCATAAGTGAGTCTTCGTGCTATGTCTTTGGTTTGTGTGCAACTTACCAGTCCCACGCTGTTTCCACTGGGATGGTGCAGCACTACACCATCTTCAGGACAAGAGGGGAAGAACACCAGTGCAGCGAAGCTCTCTCTAGAGGCCTTGGCTGCTGCACAGCGGTAAAAATGTAGTGAAACGCTGAGGTTTTCCATTGCCTTTGTATTGGTGTGTGATTTGGACAAGCTCTGCCACCACTTCAGAGGTGGCTCCTGCAGTAACAGTCCTCTGCAGTCTGTCTGGTGTCCAACGCGTTGCTGTGCCTGCACCACTTCACATTTGCTTCTGTTCGTATCACGCTTGTGAGGAGCTCCAGCCTTTAGCCCGGGGACTCCTTCAGTTTAAATCTTTATTCATCTCCACTGTGCTGCTGCAATTCACTTGTCACCAGAGCAGCCTGTGGGTGACTCCAGTCCCCATTCAGCTCCAGTAGTGTGGAGGTAATACAGCTCTTCCCTGAGCTAATCTCAGCAGTTTGGGGTTGGTTTTTAACCCTTACCCCCTTGGGCAGCGTTTACCAGTCACAATCCCATTCCTGGAGGATCTCTGAAATATTCCTGTTCAGACTGACCTTTTGTCAAGTTCTGCCAGGTGTGAGCTGTGAAACAAGGGCTGAATCCCTTATGCACTCAACTTTCCTTCTCTTGCAGGGATGTGGTGGAAGTTTTGCTGAGGAACGACGCGCTGACCAACGTAGCAGACTGTAAGGGCTGTTACCCCCTTCACCTGGCAGCTTGGAAAGGAGATGCCGACATAGTGAAGCTCCTCATCCACCAAGGACCTTCCCATACTAAAGTGAATGAGCAGGTCTGCGTATTTTTTCTCTAAGTCATCACTGAATTGTTTCCTTTGGATGGAGAGAGACACCGTCAGAGACTCCTGACCCTTCCCAAACCGGTAGCAGTGGTTAGATAAAGTCCTGCTTGGCCACAGGGTGAGAAGGGCAGGTGCTGCCTAAAGCAGATACCTCCAGTTCTGAGCTAGCAGCTGTATTTATGTTCACAGAGAGACACTTAAGTATGAGACCCACTCCACCTAGGAGCGGTCTCCTGCTTCGTACTGGGCTTCTAAAACTAACCCCTAGTGTTTTCCTTCCAGTTGCTGGATAGTTCAGTTGCTGGTTTCCAGTTCTGTCGAAGGATGTGTTGGCTCCCTTCCTTGGGAACTAATTGCAGCAGCTTTGTTCAGCCTTTGTTTGGCCATTGCTCTCTTAGCTACTCTCCTGGCTTGTCTCTAGCACTTGCTCCAGTGAACTAATTAGTAAACTGTGAGTTAATTGTAACCCTCCTTGCCCTCGAGTAAGTCTCTATGGATATTTTTTCCCCAAACGATGCTCTAAAAACCAGTAATCTGGTGGATTTTTATCCCTTTGTCCAACTGATAGCTGTTGGTCTGGGGTGCAGAGGGGTTGTTCTGTGTGCGACTGCTCTTCTGTCCAGCGGCTGCTGTGTCAGCTCTGGAGGGCTGGCTCCCGTGTAACTTCCCTGTGGAAGTCAGCAGGTACCTTCCAGTTCCAGGGAGCATCCGAACTGCTGCTGGTGGAAGACCCAGATGTAGTTTTGTTGTTTGAAAGGTTTGGAAAAGGGAGCTGGTTTGGTGAGGGAGGCCAGCTGGGCAGGGTAACTGAACTGCTTACAGCTGGGGAAGCTTGGACAGACACAGAAAGAGATCACAATGCAGTAACAGAGTGAAACTGGATGGTTAAAGCTGCAGAAGCCCTTAGTTATCCTGTCCATGAGGCAGGAATATCTCCCATCCCTGTGAATCAACTCCTGAACCACCTAGGAGAGGAATAAATCAGACTGGATTTGTCTGCCTTAGTACAGGTTCTNCCCATGAGGCAGGAGTATCTCCCATCCCTGTGAGAGGAATAAATCAGACTGGGTTTGTCTGCCTTAGTACAGGTTCTAAACCTCTGTTGATTCAGAGGTTAATTCACAGGTAGGACAGATACCTGGGACTCAAGCTCAGCAAAAGCTGTCACAGTCCAGCTGAGCAGGAGGGAGTGGGGAGTTTCAGCTGTTCAGTGTTGATCTGGGGTCTATGGTTTTCAGAAGCTGAGGAGCAAACACCCTTCAGAGTCAGGTTTAGGAGTCCTAATCCTGCTTCCAGCTCTGCTTAGTGTGGACCAGAGTACCATCAGTGTTAGTGAACTAGATGCATGAGGCTGCTCCAAGGCTTAGTGGTGGCTTTTAAAGCATCACAAAATGAGTAGTATGGTGGTGATGCTGTTCACTGCCCCTCCTCAACTGAGCACAAACAGCTAAGAGTGTGTGTTTTAATGTCCTTGATAGTTTTCCACTCTAGGGCTGTGGTTAATAAGGTCTGCAGGCGTTCAGACTGTTTAACTAGATTTAAGAAGTGATTTGAGCTGTTTACAGTCAATCTGATAAGAGCTGACTGAGAGCCCAGAGTGTAAACTGCTCTGCTCTGAGTAGGGGGGCAGGTACAGGGGAATCCTTTGCAGAAGATTAAAAGCTCAGTGTAATCCTTCCAGGTAATGTTTCATTAATGTCTCTTTAGTAGGAACCTTTTTAAATGAGAGGAGTCAGCCGAGCAGCCTGTGCTGCTCCTTGTCCGAGCCTTGTAAATGCAACTCATTGTGCTTCAGGTTACTGCACTGGCAAAGGGCTTCTTGCTGGGAAGAGCTCGGACTGGAACTGGATGCTGTGTTCTGTCGTTCCCAGCCCTCGGGAGTCACCCGTTGCTTTGTTGCTATTTCTCACCCATTTCATGATCACATTTATTTTTTCTTTTTCCTCTTCCTTTTTGTAGAATGCTCTTGAGATCAAAGAACTCAAAAAGTACGGCCCCTTTGACCCATATATCAATGCCAAGGTGTGTACTTTGCTGTCAGCTCTTCACCGCATCATTTCTCCGAGCTGCACTCGCGTTGCTTCCAGGTGCAATGTCAGCCAGTGGCAGCCACTCCTGTTGGGTTTGCGGCCGCTCGGGGGAGAGTAAAACGCGACCGTTTTATTTACTGTGGGTTTCTTTCTTCAAAGCAGTTCTAGAAACCTAATTTAAGGGAAGCTTTTCCTTTACTTTCCTGGGGGCTCCTTCATTCCTTAGCCTTGTAGGACTCACGGTGATGGTCAGTTTGCTTGAGTTGACTGGATGACTTCCAAAAGGTAACGGTATTTCAACTAAACCGCTTTATTCAGGTTGTGGTTCGTGTGCTGATGTCGCTGATAAATGCAAAGAGAAGGAATTCTTGTTTCCTGCTTAAACCTGGATGCGTTTTCTCTGTGGGCTGTTCTGGAGTGACTCCTCATGCCTTTTCTCCTACCAAATGCATAACGCTGTACCTGTCGTTTGAGTGGACAGTTAATTCTTGCGGTGGTGGTGGGGAGAAGGGAAGGCTCTAATGTTCCTGCCTCCCCTTCCGAGTCCTTCGTGTCCTGCTTATTGCATCAGTCTCTCTTTTTTGATGTTCAGTCTGTTGTGTCGTCTGACCCTTCAGCCCTGGTCTTCCGTTCCTCTTTTCTTGCCTGTTTAGCTCCTCTTTTACTTGTAGTAGTTGTTGAGCTACAGAAGGACGTGACAGCAGCACTGAGGACTCACTGAGGCCGAGCGATTGAGCAACCAGGTTAGGAAGTTCCTGGTGGAGTTTTCTTAGACATCATTTTTTCATTTCTATTCTTGGTGGAGCTGCAGGTCAGTGATGGTGTAAGAGTGCTGATGAGACGCTTCTGCTCTGAGCCACCACCACGCCACAGTCGCTTCCAGCCAGTTAGCTTGGACTCAGCCATAGCATAGATTCCTAGAATGGTTTTTAAAGATCATCTAGTTCCGACCCCCCAGCCATGAGCAGAGACACCCCCCACTAGACCAGGGTGCTCAAGGCCCCATCCAGTCTGGCCTTGAGCACTTCAGGGAGGGGGCAGCCACAACCTCCCTGGGCAACCTGGTCCAGTGTCTCAGCACCTTCCTTGTGAATAATTTCATCCTGACTTCCAGTCTAAACCTCCCCTCTTCCAGCTTGAACTGTTTCTCATGTTCCTACCACTCCAAGCCCTTGGAATGTTCCTACCACTCCAAGCCCTTGGAAACATTCCCTCTGCACCTTTCCTGTAGGCCCCTTCAGGGACTGGAAGGCTGCTCTAAGGTCTCCCTGGAGTCTTCTCCAGGCTGAACAGCCCCAACTCTCTCAGCCTGTCCCTGTAGCAGAGGTGCTCCAGCCCTCCACTCATCCTTGTGGCCCTGCTCTGGACACGTTCCACCAGCTCAATCTACTTCCTGTGTTGGGGGCTCCAGAACTGGATGCAGGACTGCAGATGGGCTCTCACAAGAGCAGAATAGAGGGGGAGGATCCCCTCCCTTGACCCGCTGGTCACGCTGCTCTTGATGCAGCCTGGGATGCGGTTGGCTTTCTCATTGCCAGGTCCTGTTGAGTGTTTTGTGGACCAACACCCCCAGGTCCTTCTCCTGCCATCTGTGGCAGATCCCTGTCTCTCAAAGTTCAGTTAAAACTTTGGGTCTGCAGAACCTTAGGAAGATGAGATCAGACTTCCTGAGCTCAGCAAGCTCTGGCAGTAACGGTTGGTTTTGCAGGCTTCTATTTCAGGCAGCACTCTGCACTCGCCTCCGTGAGCACAACCAGAGTTGCGTGAAGCTCATCCCTATCGGTGATTCCTTTTTTATAACAAAAATCCAGATGGAATTTTACAGCAACACTCATGGCTGAGTGATTCGAGTTGCCTGAAAGGAGCTTTCTGAGAGCCTGCCAGAGACCGAGTGAAATCCCCCACGCTCGAGCATTAAAATACTGAATGGAAAAGGAACATAAAGGTGAAATAAGTGAACTCGCTGTCTGGTGGGGGTTTGTTTACAAAGTTTTTGGCTTTGGAGTCTGTATTTTTGACAGAATTCATCTCCTGAAACTCTCAGCTTGGATTTCAGGTGGGCTGCAGAGCTCTCGAGAACAAGGCAGCCTTGGTTTTAGGGAGAGAGATGGGATTTGCACACAACCTGCCAGGTTCATTGCCAGTGTCTGACCAGCTTTGATGAAGATCCCGTGGAATCCTGCCAGTCACACAAAGCGTGGCAGTGCTTTCTCACTGGCCTGCTTGCAGGTGGGAGAACCACAAGAGGTCCAGGTGGAAAGTGTAAGAGACCTTGCTTCATGCTGCTTCCAGCTCCCCTGCACCGAGAGATGTCAAACCCGAATGACTGAAGTGGGATGTTTCATCTTTCCAGATGTTTTGGGATGTTTAGAAGAGGGGTAAAGGCTACTACAATTGAATGTCCTGTTGA
>VZRI01001450.1:0-53728 GCA_013397515.1 Upupa epops
ACTCTGGAATGGACTGCCCAGGAGGTAGAGTCCCTATCCCTGTAAATCTTTAAGGAAAGACTCTCTGTGGCCCTTAGTGCTCTGGTGTGCCTGATGTGGTGATGTCAGGTCATGGTCTGGGCTGGATGATCTTAAAGGTCTTTTGCAGCCTCAATAATTCTGTGATTCTCTGATCCTGTCTTTGTAGCAGTTGTTTTCTGTGTTTTTTAGTGACATAGTGACATATCCAGGCCTCTAAATCTTTGAGCCAAACATCCTTATGGAAATAGTTTGTGTTGTGCTCTGTTGTAAGTCTGGGTGGTAGGTTTTTTCCTTTTTAATATATATGGTGTACTGCTGAGCCTGGCAGACCTAGAATTCCTTCTTGGGACATAGAAACATTGATGTTTACACAAAACACATGCAAGGTGCCATATGGCAGGACCTCAATGTTCAGTCCCTGCACATCCTTGTGTTTCAAATATTTGGGAGAACATATACCCCTGTGGAGTCTTTACGTGGTCTGCTGGCTAGAACTGCCATGGAAAACAGACTAAATGACTAAGTAAAATATAGGGGAGTGGAGATCTGGAAGTTTATAAGTTCAGGGCTTAATAGGTAAATGGGAAAGCAATATCACACGTGTATTTCAGAGTAGGAAGTCTCTGGCTATTAGTGATTTAATGACTTAGAGGGGGGGAAAAAGCCTAGAAGGAATGGATTTTCTTGAATCCATGAATGTGCATGGGATGGGAAGATCCAGTCTTCTCAATGGAGTCATATAATCTGTGATGAAAGCATGTCTACAATAGGAACAACTGAAGTACCTTCATCACAAAATGTGTAAACTTCACTTTTGAAAGAGTCACGCTAGAGTTCTTTTGACCTACATGCCTCTTTCAACTGCAGGCTGCTGTGAAAACCATGGTAGTGTCTATTTAGAGCAACAACAAAAAAGCCAACCAAAGGGGACAAAGGCAGGTGAGTGTGTACGTAACACTAAATGGTGTAGAGTTGCCTTACACTTTACACCAGTATGCACCATGACATTTATTTACAGGGTGTGGATCGACTCACCCTGATTGAGCTGCTCTCTGGAAACACAAGTTGTTCCTCAGTCTCCTGTGTGAGAAGCCAGGAGTTTAAAGCAGGCAGACTGAGGATAGCTTCTCTGTGTTAGATTGAACAGTTCAGTTGTTTGGTACTTGGACAGTGTGACTAGCTTCATCAAGGGATAAAACTATGCATTTAAATGGGACAATGGGTTTGGTAGGGCCAGCTTGGCACGCTGTGGTGGCAGTCTTGCATCTGTAGCATCCCAGAACACCTACTGGAAGGTGAGGCAGAGGTTGAAGAGAGTTGAAGATGGCAATGGAAGAGAGGGTCTCAAAACTGACCTTAGAAATGAAAGGGAAATGGAGATGAGTGGGAAAGTCAGAAAGAAGAATGAGGCTAGTGGCTGCCTGTGTGTTTCCTTTGAACACGTTTAGTCAAACTGTAGCAGATGTGCCTGTTCTGTGTTTGGCAGGACTAGGAGAATCATAATGATGCATCCTACCTGTCAGAAGTCCAGTGAGTTAAATCTGTTCCAAACATGGTCTTCCTAAATAAAGAAAAAGAAATACATCAATTTTCACTGTATTGAGCTTATATTCTCAAAGTGCCCATTAGGAAGGTCTTAGGATTACCTTTTAATTAAAATAAAGTTAGTTGAGCTTAATGTTTTCCTAACATGTTTATTTTAATGTTTTTTCTCCTCGTTACTAAAGTCCAAGCTGTGAGGAAGGATAACTGACCACTACAAAGGCCAGATGTGCTGAGAACAATATTTATTGCATTGCCTGGCAACAGGCAAAAGGTGATTCCAAGCTGGGGAAACTTCACAACGATGAATGTAATGACAATACCTATGTTTCATCAGGCTGCAGAAGAATTTGTCCTTATTTCCACAGAAGAGGGTGATAGTCATTTTCATTGTGCTCCTAGCTCCATTTGGGGGCTTAATTTGGAGGCCTGAGATCCAAATAGGACACCAAGAATGTTGTGTTCCAAACCTTATCATAATGATAGACTCCTTGTGATAGTAGACAGTTATTTTATTTCCCTGACAATCACTTCACTGTTGCCTAAAATGGTGATATTCTTATATTTC
Organism: Upupa epops; assembly: GCA_013397515.1. Lineage (NCBI taxonomy): Eukaryota > Metazoa > Chordata > Aves > Bucerotiformes > Upupidae > Upupa > Upupa epops. Next base: position 2,132 of record VZRI01001450.1, read on the forward strand.
TAGAGCCTAACTCAGGATGTCAGCTAAGCTGCTGGAACCTGAGCATATGGCACGTTTTCCCGAATCTCAGCCATGCTCAGCAAGTTCAAAAAGCATTGAGAAGGTCTCTGCTGGAAATCTAAACTAGAAAACAATACAAGCCAGTGTAGCAGTGGAAGGTGTTACATATTGTTATTGCCTTCTTTGCCTGTCTCTTGGACTCTAAGATTATCTTTAAAATATGAAAAAATCCATCCACATGCTCAGAGTTGAAAAGGTTACAGATCTATGAACTATGGAGATGTTTTCAAATTGTTTTTTTTTGTGATCCTGATACAATATGAGCCACCCTTCTGTATTTGGCAATGCCAGCCCTACTCATTCACTCTTCAAAAATACGGTGTGTAGTCTGCAAGAAGAAATTCCACAGAGCAGAAATGAGAGGCATTCCAAGTAACTCGTTTCAAAAATAAATTGAACATGAAATAACAAATGTAGATGTAGTCAACACTCAGGATGCAGAATCTACTAGAAAGACACACATGGGTTATATTTATCTTTCACAAGTTTTTTAGGACTGATATGCCACAATTTATTTCACTAGCTGAGTTGTTTTAGTTTACAAGAGTTTTTTTAGCTCTTCTGTCTTCACTCATGCATCAACGTGTAAGTAAAGAAACTTTTCTATTATAGGATGATTTAAAAACAGACTTGGAAGGAAGAGATCCTTATTTTTTATTTGCATTTTATTGGCTGATGCTGGGTTTAACCTTTGTGTCTTACAGATTTCTGTCACTCTATCTATTTTCAAGTAGGCAGAGGGTCTGTCATCTCTATTTTGATGCACAAAATTTGAGATTTCTCTTGACTCTCACAGTGCAGTATGGTCTTCTCTGTAAAGAAAAGTCTTTTGGCTCTCACTTGCTGTTTTTTTGTACAGATAGTGTGCAAACATTACAGAACAGTTAAGCCAAGTCTGTACCAGCTGTACAGGCCTTAAAACGTGAACAGGCTGTAACTGATACAGAGATCTAGGGTGACCCTGGAATGTGATGTGAGCTGCTTTGTTCATCTTTGAGACGGTCTTGAATGCTTCAGTGGAAATTTATTGCTGTTACTGTTAACTGCTTCAGTCCTCAGGTAAGGACAAGTGGCAGCAAAAGAGACTTGGAGGCATCTTCTCTCCATGCCTTGGAGAAAGAGCTGTTGCTGTCTTTTGTCAAATGAAAAGGACTGAAGGAGCTGTGTGTAACAAATGATCCTATTGCAAGTCATTATCCTTGACCCAATGGGCTGCCTTCTATAAGAAGACATAAAAAACTGCAAAATTATGTTTCAACGTTTTTATTACTTTTTCTGTGAAACACTGGTTTTGTTTGATAGTTGCTGTCTCTAGTGCCATGCTCAGGTCCTGTATTTGCTGCCTGTGCATAGCAGAGCACTTGGATTATTTGTAGAGAAAGGAAGGAATTCTGCACCTTAATGCTTTGCTCTGGGGATAATCCAGTTCGAAGGGGTTTCTTGTTTCTTTCTACTTCAGGAAAGAACTTGTGCACAGTGCTGTTATCACACAGAGATTAAATTGAGAGAGAACTTCTAAAAATACACAAGGTGCAACTTAGCTTGTAATAAAACAATAGAATGTTCAAAGCCTTGTGAGAGCATACATTTACCTACATTAAGTGCCCTGGTCAGGCTCTCTGGGACAGCATGTGCGTACAGTGAAAAATAGATAATCTTCCCTAGTAAGAGGACTGTGTTATTTGGAGCAATTAGAAATTACTGCATCACAATTTCTGCAATAATCTCTTGCAAATATTTGCAATAATAACAATTTGCAACAAATGCAGAACTTTTTTCTTAGACAGCAGCGTAGTAGAAAGGGATCTGGGGGTCTTGGTGGCCAGCAGGATGACCATGAGCCAAAAATGGGCCCTTGTGCCCGAGAAGGCTAATAGCATCCTGGGGTGGATTAGAAGGGGGTGGTTAGTAGATGAGGTTCTCCTTCCCCTCTGCTCTGGTGAGACCACATCTGGAATATTGTGTCCAGTTCTGGGCTCCTCAGTTCCAGAAGGACACAGAACTGCTTGAGAGGGTCCAGTGCAGAGCCACAAGGATGATGAAGGGAGTGGAGCATCTCCCTTATGAGAAAAGCCTGAGGTAGCTGGATCCCTTCAGCTTGGCACAAAGGAGACTGAGAGGTGACCCCATTAATGTTCATAAATATGAAAAAGGTGGGTGTCAGGGGGAAGGAGCCAGGCTCTGCTCAGTGTCATCCAATGATAGGATGAGGGGCAACAGGTGTCAGCTGGAACAGAGGAGGTTCTACATAAAGATGAGAAGAAACTTCTTCCCGGTGAGGGTGACAGAGCCCTGGAAGGGGCTGCCCTGGGAGGTTGTGGAGTCTCCTTCTCTAGGTTGTTTAAAAGCTGCCTGGACATGTTCCTGTGTGACTGGATCTAGGGGATCCGGCAGAGGATTGGTCTGGATGACCTTTCAAGGTCCCTTTCAAACCCTAACAGTCTGTGATTCTGTGGTAAGAAGCCTAAATGCCTAGAGGTTCATGATGCAAATGACTTTAAGTGGAAAATTTCAACATTCCCTTTTTTGCGTCACCAAACCAGGATTTGGAAATCTGTGATTAGGATAATTTGTTATGACATTGAGGCTCTAAGTGAAAATGACAGCAATACATTTGGTCTGCTTTAGGCTGTAAAGTCTAATCACACCAGCCTACTAAAGTGTTTTTCCTTCTCTAAAGCTGTGTCTGCAATAGAAAAATTTAGACCTGAACTTACATCCTTTCTAATAAGTAGTTTAATGAAACTAAAGGGAAAAACTATTATCTTTTCATGGGGTGTATCTTCATGATTCATAGCTTCATAGAATGGTTCAGGTTGGAAGAGACCTTCAAGATCATCTAGTTCCAACCCCTCTGCCATGAGCAGGGATACCCCCCACTAGACCAGGCTGCTCTAGGCCCCATCCAATCTGGCCTTGAACACTTCCAGGGAGGGGGCAGCCACAACCTCCCTGGGCAACCTGTTCTGGTGTCTCGCCACCCTCAGTGTGTACTTGCTCCTGACCACTCTGTCAGACTTGCCTTATAAGGAGGTATAAGAGCAACATTAGCATTTACTTTCTGGCCTTTATGCTACCTTTCTGTCCCTCAGGCTAGGTGTAGTGGGATTAAGACAAGCCCTCCCATTTACAATAGAGAATGACCTATCAGGTGTGAAAAACATTGGGAACTTTGTTTTTGTTGAAAAATGCCAAAAACGCCGTATGTCGATGAATTATTGTGAAGAGTTAGTATTTTGAAACATTCAGTTTATTCATTAGAGCCTCCAAGTAGGCAGCAGACTGCAGTGTGTCTCTCCTGATGCTCTTAAATTTCTGACAGTGCAGAAGTTACTGCAGTCAGCGTTACAGCACTGGAGGCTGCTGCTGCTAGTTCTGAGCGGTTGAATATGGGCATGGCACCCTGTCTACCTTCTCATGGCTTGCTGGGGTGGCACCTTTTGAGTTAACAATTTTCTCTCAGTGGAGGGCTTTGATGGCCTCTTCCAGCATGGATGATTTTCACTTGTTTGAGAAAATCTGGTACTGTTTGCTCTTTCACTCATCTCACGTGACTCATCTAGCTGCCAGTAACAGCATTCCATTTCTCAGCGGTGTTATGGTAAAGGTTGGCCATTGCATCCAAACAAAACCAAGAATGGTAATTTCTTTTTTAAAAGGAGGAATAATTAAAGAGCATGAAGCAGTAAGAGGAAAAAGCAAATGACCTAGTTTGGTCTTCACCACAAAATCCACAATGCTCTGGGGATATCTAAGTATGTTAACAAATATTTCAAATCCATCTCTATTTGGAATGTGAGTCATTTTGATTATATATTTTTTCAGTTATTTGTTTGTTGGCTTTAATTAGGTAAACTCCGGAGCCCTGCAGCGTGTGTTTATTGTTCAACAATTACCATTTTGATAAGTTCTTGCTCTTATCTATCTACAGCCTTAATGGCCAATTTGTTCAGTAAGAGTGAAGCCTTCTTGAATGGTAAACAAGATGTTCCCCAAGGAAGAAAGAGAGCTCTTGCCCTTTAGTAGGCTTGTGTTGAATGCTCACCTCTGTGAAAGGTTTCCCTTTGTGTGATGAGGATTCTTCCTCTAGGAAAATTTACCCCTAGCAAGAAGCAAACCTAGGGCTGCCTCTGCACTCCTGACCAGTGTGAGTGGTCATTGGTCCTTCCTGAGGTGTGAGCCCCATCACAATCAATAGGACCAATTCTCACATGACTTAACCTGGAAGAAATCAAGAAAAATCCCCCCCAAAGTTATTTACCCCAGAATGAAAGAAGCAAGATATCAAAAACTGAGCAAACTTGATTAGTCATATGGAAGGAATTGCCTGATTGCAGCCTTTGCTGTACCAACCTCTCCTGGTCTCTTCCTGAGCATTTAAATGCAAAGATATAAATCAAAACTGCAGGACAGGAAAAGACAGAAGTTACCTTGATGGATTCCACTTCCATGAGATCCTTCTGGAAACCATTCTGCTTTTATTAGATTTGCTCTCTGTAAATTAGGATTAGTTTTTTGCATGGATTTATGAAATAGCTAGGGTTCTACTGAAAGCAGGGTGAACTCTCTGGTGTAAGGCAGGGAGTATGTGCTCTTTTCATCTGTTTCTGGTGAGTTACAGTATGGAGGTTAAAGGCTCCTTGATACCAATGAAAGAGGAGATCTAGTTCCAGACATGGAAAATGCTTAAATCTTACATATGCCAGCCAGTGATATTAATATTCTATTAAACAGCCAGTTGTCAAAGGGCCAGATTCTATTCTCAGTTCCACTGGTGTAAAACAGACTCTTTTGCCCATTTTTTCAGAGGCAGTGATGTTGCTTTCACACTTGCTTGAACAGTTGAATGTAGGCTCTGGTTGTCTGTGTCCAGAGAAAATCTTGATTTGTTTTTTAGTGTCTGTGTGGTGGGGGAAAAAAGAGGTTGAGCTGCTGGTGTTGTTTGTCACTGGTCATTGTTCCAGCTCCCATGTGGTGGGCACATTTCAGAGGGTTTGATACGAGTGCGACTTCAATCGTGGTGCTGTTGTCCGAGAATGTTTAGCTCTTGTTAAATCTGGAAAATGCTTTGCTGTTATGATGGATTGGCTGAAACACACAGAATTTCATGGATTGAGTGTAAGTGTTCTGTTCCTTTGCAGGCAGAAAATGTATTTTGTGATTTGACAGCTACAAGAGAAGATAATGATTTTTGACAGCACAGGGATAATGTTCATGTTATTCTAGGAAATCTCCACCTTCACCCAAAGAGGTATCAGTATGTGCTACAGTTGGTGTTACTGAATGTTGAGTGGAAGCCTGAGGTTTCAGTGTTTTCATAATGTGATCAAGTAGATAAAATGCATATTTAGAAAGCCCTAATGAATCTCAGACTTCAGAAGAAAGAAAGAGGTTTTACTATGGGTCTAGTATAAATCCAGAACATTAAAGAAGGATCCACAGCGTTTTGGAGGGAAGCTGTGTCTTGAGTGTATTTCAGGTCACACCGCTGATGGAAGAAGTGAAGAGCCCTGGTTTTGGTACCTTAGGTATGACTGATTTGCCAATTTGTTTGGGTGGTGTGCCTCTAAATGAGTCTAAAACATATTTCACCAGTGTTCAACAGTGTATTTGGGTACCCTTTAAATATGAGAGAAGGCTCTGGGAGAACCTTCTAGAACTTGAAGGGGGTCTACAGGAAGGCTGGAGAGAGATTGTTTAAGAAGGCCTGTAGTGATAAGACAAGGGGCAATGGTTTCACATTAGAGAAGGCAGATTGAAATTGGATGTGAGAAAGAATTTCTTGAGTAGGAGTGGGGTTAGAATGCAGGAATGGGTTGCCCAGGGAGGTAGCTGAGGCCCCATCCCTGGAGATATTCAAGGTGAGGCTAGACAAGGCTTTGGACAACCTGATCTAGTTGAGGGTGTCCCTGCTGACTGCGGTGGGGTTGGGCTCTAGATGACCTTTGGAGATCCCTTCCAACCCAGGTCATTCTATGAGTCTATGATTAATGTATGCAAATTAATGACCGCTAATCTGATTACACGGTATTGCTAAGGTAGTTGTTATCCCTGAAGCGAGTTAAATTAAGATGGAATAAAACCAGAATGAGAAGGGAATAAAGCCCAATGGAGCTCTGGACTCCAGAGGATCTAAAGGTAATTTACATCATGATTACAAGCAGAGCAGAGGTAATGGTGACAAACACCCTCTACATGCTGAAAGGCATCCAAAATGATCATAAATGTTTAGATCCAAACTCACCAAATTTTGCCACTGGCCAAAAAATTGTTCATTTCGTTTTCTTCTTAGTGTCTTCAGAGTCATTCAGAACAGTCACAAGGCATCAGCAAGGTCAGGTGTCTGAATGTATGTCTGAAACAACTAGAACATATATATTCAATTACCATGAAGAAGTCTAAAGGACTATTTTGTATAGTTTAAATACAACTTGGTTTCTTTCTAAAATCTGGGGTTTTTGTCTACATATATACATATTATATATATATATGTATGTATATAAAAACATCAATATAACACTGATCTACACTTCCTAAGACTTAATTACACACCATAGTATTCTGATGGAGCTCAGAAGGCAAAACCCAGTATTGTTTCTCCCATTTTAAAGATTCTGACTACTTAAAAAAATAAAACCTGAATAAATAAATGATAAAGAAATGTAATGCATCAGCCAAGCATGGAAAACTTTTTGCTGGAAAGAGGGAATTCTACTCTGGAAATGTCACAATAATGCCTCATGAGAATTGTAATTTGGGTGTCACATATACCCACTCTTTTCTGTGGGTCTGGAAGCTTGCCTGGACTACATCTTCATCTGCCATGGTCTTCCCAGTTACAATGGTGCCGTGGAGCATGATGGGGAGGCTGTGGAGCCCAGCCAGTGGAGGAGAATGGACTTTTGTGCTGAGATATCTTTCACAAATTCTTCAGTTACCAAAAACTTTTTCTGCTTTCCCCAGTCACCTGTTTCTTCTTATTTATACTCACCAAAACCCCAACTGTGATTCTCATCGCTTTCAGAGCATTCAGTGGCAGTAATTATAGAGGACCAGAGCAGCTGAGGCTCTCACACTCACCTTTCATTTGCTATAGGATTAGCAGCTGTCTGTAAGAGAACTGGATGTCTGGGTACCTTAGGAGTACCTTTGTTTTGAGGAGCTGTGCTGAAGCACTCACTGACTAAAAGGAGTATAGGCCCTGACTGGAACTTCATAAATGATGTAACAAAACTTAACAACTTCAAAACTTCACGAGTATAATTCTACTTACTCTTATTCCATGAAATTATAAGCTATATCACATAATCAAGATGATATCATGTTATATAGTACACATATAATGCATCTGTAAAACTTAGTATACACCAAATGATGAATAGATTGCAGAGAAGGACTTGGGGGTACGGATGAGGTACCAGTGGATGAAAAGCCAGGCATGAGCCAGACACAAGACAGAGAAAGAACAGTTCCAGACCATTCTACAATTCTGTATCAATGTGATTTATCTGCTCTGGATAAAGCTTAATTAAGTGTTGAAATGGTAGAAGTTGTGCTGTTAGGGGCAAGTAAGCAGGTTTCAGCAGAAGGACCAGACCAGAGAGCAGTGTAAAGTAGGTTGTCTGTGGTAATGATGTGTAAGTCCTAAGGCTCCTCAGAGGAATCCGTTTCATTCTGATGCAGTTGCCTAGAAGACAGGAACTCAAGTGTAAGTTTCTTGTCACCTTCTGCAGTTAAGAAGGGGAAAGCATGTTGTGAAGCTGCATGACTCTGTCTTAGATGGCCATTGTGGGATGGCTGAATGATGTAGACATTTTCAGAATAGAGTAAAACCCAGAGAGAACCAAAGTATGATATGAATTGCGCCATGTAGCATCTTGTAAATGAAAAAGCCTGATGCTCATGAGAATCAGTGATTTGCAAGAACCTGAGTGCAGCCTTTCTCTTTTCTTTGACTTTGAAGAATTTTTCTTCCTCAGTGTGCAGCACTCAGCTCTGTAGGGAATAGACTAACAACTGAACAGCACGAAGTACTTGTCAATATGACTGTTGGGTATAAGGGTCAAGGAGTTTCTTTCTGGGCTCGGTATGAAAACTACAGAAATATGCTTGTCATCAGTATCTAACACGGCTGTGTTTTGTTTCCATGAAAAAACCCCAACACATTAGAGGGAGATAAAGTGTTTTCAAAGTCTGATTCATATACGGCAGTGAAAATGATAGTAATTGGCTCTAGTGACTCTGAGCTAGCTGCTGAAGGCTAAATTTCTCATGAATACATTTGTATGTGCTTATCTGTGAATATTTGACTAGTTCACTAGAGGTTCATAAGCCAAATAATATGCTTTAAATTAAAATTAATTGAAAGTGATTTAAATTAAATGAAAGTGGTAGCATTTGACCAATGCAGTCTGAATTCTTAATTCTCCCTTTGTCCTCTCTGGAAAATATTGCTGTAGCTCTAGCCTATTTTTTCCAAGTCTGGTAAAGAGTAATATTTACAAGAGTAGAATATGTAATTACTATTATCATTATTATTAGCATTTATAATAATATCTTCCTTGGAAAATAGAGTTAAATGTATAAACTGAAACAAAGTTGAATTTTTTCACATTGTTGACTTGACAGTAAAGCAGAAACATGTCCATCCCAAATCATCATCACTGAGGTTGCAAAGAACTTAGCTTATGTCACTCTTTTCAGAGAGCTCCTCTCAGTGAAAATAAAGGGAGTCTCAACATCCCTCTCCAAAATCCAAAATGGGCAAGACTGTAAAAATACATGTGAAGAAAGTAAGAATAAGGATTTTGAGTTACATTATGAGGTGTGAAATAGCCACAAAACTTAAAATGAGAAATAAACCATCACAGTTCACAGATCCAAATTCCTTTGCAGTTATGGTGTTCTTCCTTGTGAAACCCATTTCCATGGCCGCGTTGTTTATAAGAAGATGCAAAATGAGTGTACGAAGTCCTGGTGAAGAGGTATCTTAGTCAAAGGCTAATGTTTTTTCCTTTTTATTCTTTATTTGCAGTGAATGGTGGCTACAATTATTGCAATTTGATTTCTGAGAAGAAGAACGTGATGGACACGGAGATGACAAGTAGCTCAGTTCCTGTCTGCAGACAAGGTCTGTTCATCCACACGGGAAACTCCTTTATGCGAGACCACCCATTGTCCTGTGAGAGACTGCTTCACGTGGGTCAGCTCAACTTGAGTCACTCAGATATAAGGTATCACTGTTTTATCTGTTGATATACTTTATTCCTCTGCAGTGCTGTTCTTTTGGAGTGATTTCCCAGTAGCGTCCATGAGTGCTACATTTGAAAGAGTGTTTTTGGCTTTTTCTTCGTATTTGAAGTGCTTTTGGTGCTGGTTTAGCCATACTGCTCATTTGCAGGGTCATGCCTGTGTGCACTGACAACTGTCCATGCCAGGAGGATTCACTGTATATGTGGCCACAGCCCCCTGAATTAAAGTTTAAACAGCTCTTTCAGCATGCTCAGAAGTCAATGAGAGTTTTGCTAGGGGTTTAAGCATGGTCAGACTCTCCTCCTCAGTACCTCCACCCCAATGCCATGTTATTTCCAAATTGCAGCCTGGAAGGCAGGGATGATAATTGCTCCTAAATCAATGTCTCCCATATGGCAGTTTGGCATGCTACCATCAAACCTACAGGAAGCCAGTGCCACTTTTCTTTCTACAGCATTTCCTTTAATGAAGTATTTTCAATGTTCCCATACAGCCACATCCTTGGTATTTGCTTTTAAGGCCATAATGTGAAAATTTGGTCTCTGGTTTTGATATATACACTGTAGTTGGATATGCTATGAACAGAATCTCTATTTAAACATTTGCTATAAATTAATTATATGAAAACACAGAACTCCATTATTTTTTTGTTGTTGTTGTTACAAATTTAACATTACCAGATTTTAAGCTAGTACCCTAAACAGACATCCATTGTGAAGAGAAGCCTGCTACAAATTAAAATCTGTCCATCTATTTTAATTACACTGCTTTTTTGGCAGGGGATGTAATGTGGAATAATCTTGACCTTTTTGAAGAGCTGTAGAAAAGAAAAACCTCAAAAAAAGTTTCAGCCTTTATCTTAGATACTTGGAATAATTGGCACACTGTGCATGGAACTATCGAGCCCAAAATTCCAGGTCAGAGCAAGAGGAAATCTGGCTTACAGCTTGGTCATGGAAATCTGATGGTTCCTGATTTTATTGTACTTATTTATGCCTTGTTTCCCCTTTTCCAGTGACTGGTGGAATAAGAGCATCTGTTTTTTCGGGAGGAGGCACAGCAATATGGCAAGCAAGTGAAAAGGGCTGTTTGCTTGTTTGTTTGAAAAGAGTAAACAATAACCAAACCACATAAGGAAATATTGTGCTATTGCTACAAAGGTTTGTGGGTGCTGTTGCAGCTGGATGTAAATCTGATCCCTTCTAGCTTCTTTATAGCTCTACGTAGGACTGGTAGTTATCAACCTTGTTTTATTCTGTCAGTGAGGACAATTATGAAACAAAGGTAATTAGGGTAGGAGCAAATAAAAGGAGGAAGAGAGCACTCTGCTTAGATCTTTTTGAACCTTTTTGTAAAATCTGTAATAAGGAACTGACAGATACCTGCATATTGGGCATCACAGTACCCACCCTCAGAAATATGAACTCCCTTCCAACTCCCATTTGGAAGAGGGTTCTCAGAACAACATAAAGTATTGTGTGCTGCATAACATGAGAAAGTAACAGGTGATAGGCCTGATGTCCTCACCTTTGCTTTGTAGCACTGTCAAAAGCCATGAGGCTCTGCTGCTTCTAAGCAACAGTTTGGAAATGCATGGGTAATATCTTGAAGGAACTTTCCATTCTTTTATGGGTTGCTTGTGTGTCCTGCTGATCATGCTCTGCTTGAATGGCCATGTGGCTAATACTACTTTTGTCTGCATGGAATTCTCAGGGTAAAGCAATGCCCACTTCTGCTCTGTGACCTCATAGATATGGGGTCTGGTTTTACCATCATTTTGGTCACATGACATGCAGTACAGAGCCAAAATGTTGGCATGTGGGAGAAGGTGAAGAGCAGCTGGGATGATTTTCTGTTCATGGTGTTTATGATGCTGAAGGTTCTTGACAATCAAAGAACAGGAAACATGAGGATCTGAGCCCTGAGCATTTGAAAACAGAGCGTAATTGAGGTAGGACTGAATGTCCATCACGTTCCAGTGAAGTTAACAAGAGCCAAGGGTGCTCTGTGCTTCTCCAGGTTTCAGCCTTCGTTATATGAGAAGAATCAAAATAGATGAGAGAAACAGGGCTGGAATGGACAGATATGTGAACACACAGAAGTCAGGGTAAACCATCAGCTCCCGTGACCAGAACAAAAATAAAGGGAGGTACAAGTTCAGACAATCTCTTGGGGTTGAGCTTTGAACAACTCTGCATTTCTAGGATATGCAATGTCCAAGGAAAACCCAAACAAATGAGAAAGCACCTCCCCTAGCAATCCAAAATTTCCCTCAGGATTTGGGGTTATGTTTGGCTTTGTCCTTTTCTTCCCTTAGTGCCCTGAACCTGTTTCTCCCTGAATCATTTTCTCTCAGAAACTGTATTCTAGGGATGAGTACTTTAATCCAAGCACCACCATCCATGTTCTTCTTGGCCCTTTTTCCCCACTAAATTAATACTTCTAAGTCATGCAACTTAATTGCTGCTGTCTGTGAATGCAGTGTGCATAGGACTGGAGAAATCCTAATACCTTCCTTAGCACAACAGGAGTCAGCAGGCTGCTGATGTTGGCCTTTTGTCAAATAATTCTTTATCAGGCACAGCAAACCCACCCATGCTGTGCTGTGCTGGACATAGAAAACCCAGAGAAGATACCGCAGAAGTCAGGTAATGTGAAGTGACCCTGAAGGTGCAGCGAACGGTCCTCTCCTGCTTCTTATAACTGTCAGTTGTCACTGGTAGCAGTTTACAGTGGCAGCAGAAGACACTTGCATTGTGTAAATAATGTGGAGATTTCAGATGCATCATCTCCTTTCAGGATGGTTGGGAACTGCAGTACTTCTGGCATGGTGTAACTGGCCTTGTGCTCTGGCTGCAACTACTGTGTAAGGGAGCCTCTTTGGAAAGCATTCTTAATATGCTTTCATAAGGATAGTATCCTTTGAGAGGCTGCTGTTAATCTTTGAAGGCCTTATACTTGGTTCTTGTGTGCTTAAGCAGCCATTCTGTTCCCTCAGACTGTCCATCCCTGGTACATGAGTGCTCCCTATGAAGAGAGAGGTGTATTCTCTTGCTGATCCTATTCCCTTGCTCATCTGGAAGCCGCTCAGAGCTGCTCATGCTGATCCAAGTGTCTACACAGGACTATTTTACACTGCTTTTCTGTCCTTTGTCCCTCCTGCTGTCCTCTTGGCTGTGTGTTTCTTAATCCATTTGCATTTCACTGTGACCAGTGCTGCCTGTGAGCACTAGGCCTGGACCCAGATTCCTGAATGTGACAGCAAGGTGCCATTACAGCAGCAACTAGTCGATGGGTATAAGAGAAGTTCCCAGCAGGTTGGGTGCCAGAGACCTAATGTCTTTCTTGTGTCACTGTTGTTTCTATGCTACTTCTCCTCCAACCCCCCAGGACTGAAAGGAATGGGCAGAACTTGTCCTAGAACAGTGATAGCAGAATTCTGCCAGAGGACAGAAAATCTGCATGAGTGCAATGTTGACACTAAATACTCCACCACTCAAACATCGGGAAATTGAAAGATCACCAGATCCTCCCAGCAGAGTTAATGAACACAGGGTATATAATGATTAAGTAAACAGTACTACAGAGAAAACGAAATCCCAGAAAAGAGCTGTTTCTGATCTGCACAAGCAGCCTGTGCCCATTATTACATTGTCAGAACACGGATCAGACACAGCTGTGGCAATGGGATGTGTAAGTTCAGTGTCTTCATCCCATTTGCTATTGAAACAAGGTGTTTCAACTTGCCTTTTGGTTCAAAACTCCCGTGTTTTGAGTGCACCTTGTGTTCTACACAGCAGCATCACAGCAACACACTGACTCTGTGTCACATCTTGTACTGGAACTGCAGATGGATGTGGTGGGGAGTTTCGGGAATATAATGTTCCTCTGGACAGAGATGTATCCGGCAGGTACTTTGCATTGACTCCAGGCTGAACTCCTCCTGTGGATTTCTGGCAAGCTAGGAGCTTTACGTAAAGCTTCATAATATGACACCAGTTATCACACGCTGAAATGTAAGGCTTGGGTTAGCTTTATGCGATGTAAGAAATGTGTTGTGTTTACTTTAGCCCGAGGCTTTGGGACCACTGAACTATGATGCAAACTGAATTATTTAGAAGAGTTCTTGCACAGCAGAAACTAAGCAATAGGAAATGCTGCGCCTGGAGTGGCATACCTGAAGCCAGTTAGAATGCGTGTAAACTCGCACACTTTCTATTCAGCTCAGTGAAGCTACAAGCGAGCAGGGCATGGTTTCCCCAAAATGAGCAAGGAAAAGATTTTTCCTGAGGCTTACACCACATATTTTACAGACGTACGGTTTTGTAAATGTTAAGAAATGCTGCAGGAATGCTGCTGGGCTTATTTTATTTTTATTATTGTTATAAAATTTACCAGGTGCTTTAAGTTTACTCAGATACAAACTGTGGAAACCTATGGGGAAAAATTATAACTAATGGATTACAGAATCCTCAATAATTTTTAAACGTAGTCTTTTTAAACTGCTGGTGTCAGATGCAAGGTTCTGATTGTTCTGTAGCAAAGAGTGGTGAGGAATTTCACTGGTCTTGATACCTTAAAGGCATCTTATATCAAGCTCTACTGGCTGCAAACTGTTAGAGCTTAGAAACCTATCACTAGGTTTCTAATGAATGCAATGACAGGTGCCATTTTTGGACAACCTTAATTCCATGGGAATGAAGCATTTTTTAAGTGGTTTGTTGTTGTTCTTTGTTTTTCTGGTTGATAGTTCTTCAAGAGCTGTTACCAAGGAAGTGTTAGAACTCATCCCAGCTTCCCATCTTAATGTTCATGGTGGAATAATGAAAATAATATGGGTAACATCATCCAAATAAATGCAGTTTACTCATCAGCTTCACAGCTCTGTATAAGCATGTGTCCAGAGTATGCAGATGTGTTTCTTGCTTTAAAATGACTCAGATTTGTCTTAGCTGTGGTGTCACACGCAGGTTGCCTAACAGGCAGGGTTTTGTAGTGCCAGCGTCCAAAAAGCATAACATCCATTTACATGGAACTTGTCAGCATAAAGAGCTATGGCACACCTTGTTGGAGGCTCTGTTAGTTCAGGCACAGCTTTCCAGCACACGGATGTGCTGTGTGCTCTTCTTGGTCTGGCACATCACTGTATGGTGAAGCCACAGGTTAAACCCTCCCATCCTTCAGGAGTATGTAAGGGACACCCACTGGCCCTAAGAAAAATCCCCACAGTTGAAACACACACAGTAAACGTTTATAGCTGAGATAAAATACGTTACTGTAAAGCATAAACCAATTGCTAACTGCTTGGGAGAGGACATTCAGAGCAAACATTTGCTAAATGCAGTGTTTTTCTGAGGTGTCTATGTCTTGAGTGTTCCTCAAGATTCCGCTTCCCGAATGCTTGTGTTCAGCACACATCAAAAACCTATTAAAAATCACAGTCTTCCTTTTGCTTTGCAGATCCACATAGACCTGAGTATTAAAAATGAGGGTGGGAAAACATTGCCAGTTTAAATCTACCGCTTGTGAATTCTTCGTAGTTATCTTTTGCAGACCTTTTAGAAGCAAATACTCTACTAATCTCTCATCGACTGTAGACCACTGGCTGAAAGCAAGCTGTTCTTTCTTTGTCTTCCTTTTTTCCCCACTGCTCATGCTCCTTTTTTAATTTAGCAAAGGAAAGCATGGCTGTGACACGTAAGCACAGCTCAGCTTGCCTTTTTTGATTCGTGTGAAACAAGAACGCTGGGGCATTTTCCCAGTGCGCTCAGAGGAAAGCGCTGATATTTGAATAATTCAGAAATGTCCAAAGCTCTCAAACTTCGTTCTCAGCTATTGTTTTGCCCAATCTATTATGCATTGAAAACCTAGATTGCGATTGATGAACTGCCCGTAGCAGCAGAGGGGAGATTGTTCTGTGTGTAACCCAGTGTGTAAAATTAACCCGTGTAAAACGATGCTGCCTTTACAGGGGTTGTGGAGGAAGCAATGTAGATTCTTTATTTTTGTGGGGTGTAATTGCTGCATTAGGCAACATTCATCAGAGAGCAAGTGCTTACAGTCCCCAGGGCTGAACAAGTGTTGTATGAAAATCATAAATCCTGTGGTAGTCAGTGATGTTTAATGAAAACTATATTACAGGTCACCCAGATTTCAAGACTCAGTAGATTCTGCCACTTCATGCCTGAATGGAAGTCACCCGGCTCAGCACATTAAACAAGAATGCCCAAGTGATTATAAGGTTCTGTCTGAGGCTTCCACACATAGAAGGATTATGGAGGGGATGGAGCTGAGAGCCTCCAGTAGTCTGCATCCTGAGGTAGACCTAATGAATAATAGCTTTACAAATTCACTTTCATCCTACTTGTTTAATAATGAACATAACTCCTCCCTGGGACCTTTGTCACTTGGCACCCCTCAGCACTCGGCAAGGCTGCAAACAAGCAACCTGAAGAAGAGGTGCATCTCTTCAGCTGAAGGAATTGATATTACAGCTATCATCCGCACATCGCAGACGTCACTGGTCACCTGCGTGAATGGGCTGCGAACTAATTCAACTGGCATTTCCTCTCATCCTGTGGAGATCAGTCATCACAGTGCTCAAAAATCCTCTCGGTCCCAGTCTTGCTCTCAGCCTGCAAGCACTTGCAGTATTCCCTCTCCTCCAGCATGTCTTGTACCTATTTCCACTGAATGTGACAGAAGCGACTATGAGCAGATACAAATGCAGCAAGTCGAGGAGAATGGAAGCCTCAGCCTTATGATGAATGGTACTAGCATTCCTCACCAAAACACCTCACACAGCACCCAGAAGGTGAGTTTCTTAAAACAAGAACCAGCTGATGATTACTCCTCTACTGCTGATCTTTTCCGACATCACCAGGGGCTGCCTCCCCCTTACCATCTACACCAGCAACTGAGCCAGACTCAAGGGACACTGCCTCACTTACACACCTCTATGTCTCCAAAGTCCCTTCAGCCCAGCGACGGGGATGAACAGGAGCTCAGCAATGGCAAACAGGTCTGTCAGTGGATTGACTGCAGTGCCACTTACGACCAACAAGACGAACTGGTCAGACACATAGAAAAGACTCACATTGACCAGAGGAAAGGAGAGGACTTCACTTGCTTTTGGGCAGGCTGTGTCCGCCGGTATAAACCCTTCAATGCTCGTTACAAACTGCTGATTCATATGAGGGTTCATTCTGGAGAAAAACCAAACAAGTGCATGGTAAGTCTGGAGTATATGTGTTTGAATAGAAACGTGCTACTCTGCTGTCTTTCTTGCTCGCTCTTCAGTCGTATTCTGGTGTAATTATTGTGCTTTCCTGTAACTTGGTCTGCAGCAGGCTACAGGGGAATTGGAGAAAACCTTAATCAAGAAGGAAATGTTTAAGTAAGAAGTCCTGTAGTTCTTGGAAAAGGGATTTGGTTTCCTTATATGACAGCTTAACTTTTAATACAGTGCTTTATTTTTGTTTAGTATTAATTTAAAGCATTAATGAAGTGATTATCAAAGCAGGCAGCAGGCATATAATGTAAAACAAAGTCACTGAGCCTCGGGTGACATTTTTAATCAAGAAATATAAAACACATCTAATGAAATTCTTTTCATTCCTTCCGCTGAACAATAACCTGTGAGTGTAAAAGTTTCAGATGGTACTTTAGAGAAGAGAAAGAAACTGGTTAAGGGTTGTAAACAGTTAAAAGGAGTATTTTTAATTACATTTTCAAAGGTTGTTAGGGTTTGGTGGTTTTGTGGGGTTTTTGTTTTTGTTTTTTGTTTTTTGGGTTTTTTTTTCCGATTTGCAAAACAGAGCTTTAAAAATAAGTAAAACCCATTGTTCTCTTGTGATCAAGAAGATGTAAACAACATCAGCGTTCCAAAAAGAGCATCTTGGGAATAACACCATCGCTGCATCTGCCCACCATGATGACAATATGGCCAAACTAAAATAAAAGTTAATGACTTCCATTAAGCTTTCCACATGTTTGCAACAACAATGATATAAGACCCTGACTGAAACAGATGAAGCAAAACAAGTTTGACACAAGCTTCCAAACTGGGCCATGAAATTTGGAAAGTCTTGCTTGTCGCACCCGTCTGCACACACGTGTGCCTTTCCACGCACATACACACATACACGAATCAGTAGAGGCAGAGGCAGCGCTTATGGCAGCAGGTTGTGGTTCCAGATAGGCAGACTTTTCCACTAGGTGTCTGTTTTATTTTTTTGATCGAGGAATGATATAATGGAAAATGCTTGTAAGGAATTTAGATCAAGCCAAGCTTTTTCATGGTATGCAGTAGCTTTCTGTGGAGGAATGGGGAGGAAGAGTTATATAAGAAGCTTTTACTGTTTCCAAGTAAAAGCTTGCTGGCTTGCAATGGTTATGGATGGGAGAAGGAAGAAAGCAATAGTGTTCAAAGTGGTTTAGAGAGAAAACTATTCTCTGTAAGTCATTGTGCTCATCTTAACATGTGCACTGTTCAGTGAGTATTTGCTGAAATAATACTGGAAGCAATGCAGAAATATAGAGAGCACCATCAGGATGTCCGAGATAAAATGCTCTAAGACTTACTTAAGACTTTCTTTTGAGAAAGAACCAATTTGCCTGTTTCCCAAAATAACTGTATCACAGTTTGTATAAGTAGGTAGAAATATAACTTCCTTTGCTTACCTTTTATTTGGTCATAAGTCACCAAAGAAATGTGAGTTAGTTGCTTCTTTGCAAAAAAAGTGTAAGTACATACGCTGTGAATATCTATGTACTGAATGGTTTTTGTCCTACTTAGGGGATTTAGTATATTTACCATCTGGAACGAGATCAGTCTTCTTCCCACTTTGAAAAAGAAATATGTAAAAGGTGAAACCCTGTTTAGCTTTACTATGATGCTGAAAGATTTGGTGGGCTCCATGGATGAGGGATCTTTTGTCCTTTTCTGCGAAATGTGCATCTGACAGGTACTGTATAGGAGATTTCTAATGTTACATTCCTGTTCCTACAGGAAACCGGATAAACCAGAGATGTTAGATTGTGTAATATCTTAGTAAAAGCTGAAAATTTCCTACTTTCAGTTGTATTCATTTGCATTGAAGAATTGGCTTTTGGTAACATCTCAAAGTTTAACATTGTGAATAGGTTGGAAAAACCTTTGCCTGACATTGCAGCTAGCCTTCACAGCACATGTATACAGATTTGGCATGTTACTATGTGAAGAGCTGGGTTTTTTGAGCAGCTATTGTAGTTTTTCCCATGCATGGAATGGCCCAATCCCAACTAAGAGCTTTAGATGGCACAGCTTGCGCTTAACTCTCCTATTGCCAGAACAAGAACCTTCCACTGTCAGCAGAGGTATTCGTGTGTTAAATCTTACAGCCTGGAATCCTTGGTGGAGTAAAGCTGGATCCAAGTGAGCAGGTGAAAAATAGGTTCTCTTTGCAGATTTACTTTTCTTCCGTGGAAGGACCTTGATCTAGCAGAGACAAGATCCAAAGCTGCAACATGGCTCCTTAAGGTTATTAATATCAAGTGGGGATTATTTGCCCAGCGAATTCCATTCCTCTTTAAACAAGGGCTGCTGTGCAGCGTTTCATTATGCAGTGATATCATGTAATTTTAAATGATGGCTTTTCTTTTGATGTGGTAATAATTGTGCAGTTATTCCTGCAAATTAAGAAGGCAATTCATTCTCTGTCTATGGAGGTCTGAGACTTTGTTTCATTTTTGCCATAGCCCTGTTAAAGTAACTTCACATCTCTTGGTATTTGTAGTGGAGATTTTCTTTCGCTGCTCACAATTACCCATTGTACGTTGTTTTTAAGCCTTTTGATTTTGTTCCTCTCTGTGACAAACACAGAGACTAAGCCTGACTAGGTGTTGAGCTGCTTGGGAGAAGCTATTGGCGAGGAGCACTCTGCCCTCACACACAGAAGTACTTCTCCATGTAAAATTATTAATTTCTTATGACAGGCTTTGCTACTATGTACTGTAATAGACAAAGGAATTTTGGAATTCAAGCTACTTGAGAACAGGAAATACATGAGACACTTTGATTGAAAAGTAAATGGTTCGCTAAAACTGCAGTTAATCCTTTTATTATCTTTCCAACAGCAGTTTCCACAATGCTTTCATGAGGTAAGCTTCCTTCAGTCCAACTGTAACACTCTCATTGTTCCAGCTGGTTTAAATTTAGGCAGCCCGCATCTTTCTTTACTACAGGCACTTGACAGGCAAAACAGAATCTGGTGTAGAGAATTACTGATTTTCAGGTCCGTATTCTGCTCGCTGTGTTTTGTTGCCAAAAGCGGTGCGATGAGTATTCCAATTTCACATTCTCTTAAATATTCTAATGAAGCAGTTCCTTCTCATCATTGTGTCCCGCAGTTTGGGTTTTACCTTGGGCTCTGCAAGTAGTCTAAAGGAAACTACCTAATCTCTTTGCAATATCCTGTTATGTTTCATACTTAACTCATGTTATTTTAGTGTTATTAAATTTGGGGTTCATCTGCATTATAATCAAAAATATATCCAACAAAAATAATGATGCAATGCCTTTAAGACTTTAACTTCTGAAGATTAATTTCATGCTTTTGTAGATTTGATGTCCCAGACAATAGGAATTTTGATTGTCTGAGACAGCAAAAATTAGTAAGCTTAAATGGTTTTTATTTAAAGGGGAAAAAAAGAGGGTTCTCATGGCTGCATCGTTCCCTGACCTTAAGTTCTCCTAATATTTTGGTGGGTAGTGGAATCCTGCTGATCTCCAGATATTACATCCTCAGCTTAAGCTTCTGCTTGCAAATGTAAATACAGAGCTGCTTATTTTGTTGTCTAGAATGGTTCGATTTGGACAAATCCCTACTGGCTGGTTAGTTTGCCCTCTTGCACTCTTGTGGCTTCATAAAGAGTAGAAAACATAAGTACCCATCACTGCAAGTATATGTGCTTGGGGAACCTGTGCTGCAGGGCCCCACAAACATGATTGTGGTAAATATGTTGATCTTTACATCATTTCTACATCTGCAATTAGTGTTGCAGAGATTTAGCGTTGTAACGTATGTGATATCCCTGAAAGAAGCAGGATGGTGGTAGTAGCCTTGTTAATGCCTCACTCTGTGTGTTTGAAAGAAACAGGTATCTCCCAGGTGTGTTCTAGATCCATCTGTCACACTGTGTTCTTGCCTAGATAGCTAAGACTTGGATGCAGGATCCTTTTTTCTTCTATATATGCAACAAACTCAGTTTGGGAATACTCCCGATCCAATGATTTAGGGCTGCTTTGCACACAGTGAAATTCAGCATTTGTGCTGTTTGTAGTCAGCTCTTTCAAATCCCTAAGGGTAACAGACTCTAAGTACTGCATAAAACATGGGGGAACTGGGACACAGAAGATAAGTACCTTGCTTAAAGGCATCGTTAAGCAGTTCCAGCATTCCAGTGCAGATTTTGCCTCCAAATTATGCAAACTACCACTTGCAATTCACCTATGAAACAGACTTTTGCACAGATCACTCTAACTCTAGCGGTGTGGCTAAACTTCCTCCTGTGTCTGCTGCACAGCTCTGCTGCAGGTGGTTGGACATGTGGTAAACCCCTGCAAGCTTCCCCCAGAAAGCTCTGTTCGCTATGGTTGTAACGCTTCATGGGCTGCAACCTGGGGATGGTGATTACAGGAGAGAGGGGCCTTTTGAGCAGATTAGTGTTATGGCTTCAGCTGCTAAGGAAACCAGTGTGGAATTTCTGTTCTCAGTCAATGGCAAGTATTACGCTGTCTGTGGTCTCCAGGGAGCATGCGTCTAGCAATGCATGGTGAGTAATGAGATCCCTACAGGCTCCATGCACACAGGAGTCTAAGGGACAATCCTGCATCTGCGGGGAGAATAGGTCTGTGTGCACCAGCTTTGGAGTTACTTTACCTAAACAGTAAGTTTCCATGTCTTACTCGAGGGAATGTTGTGGAAGTCTGGAAAGTATTTTCGAGTTTTGGAGTGGAGGGTGTCGTGTGCTGATGCCAAAGGAGTGCTTTAGAAAAACAACAATAATATTTGCCTCCCTTTCTCTCCTTTGAAGTCCGTAGTAGAAAACATCCATTCGATCAAAGCCGCCTCACCAGAGATCTCTCCTTTTATTAGGACTTTGATGGCATTTCCCGATACTGTCAAGGAACTGCAGCATTAAAATCACTCTGATTAGAGGACCAGACAGCAATTCAGTGGTTTTGTGAGAAGACAATGTTTGTTTACAGAAACCACTACAGATTACACGACAGTACAACTGGGTTGTAGTGTGCAGCAGCACTGGAGGGCTGGCTGGCAGATGACTTTAGGGTTGGCACTGCATCACCTCATGCCCAACAGCAGCTGGTGTCTTTGAACTCTGCTGTCTACAGGAGAGCTCCACATTAGTAGATCTTGCAGAGCAAAAGCTGTAAAAATTATTGGACCCAGATTCCACTGTGGGTGGGACTGTCCCACATTTCAGCACAGTTAGGACAGAAGTGCAAGTCTTCAGTTCTTAGTGCAGATGAGATGTGCTGGAGGGCATAGTGACATGGTGTCTTTGGGGGTTTGAGATGAGCCTTCTGGAGCTGAGCTGCAGCAGGAGTAGCTGCCAGGGTTTTCCCTGAGGTCTCATCAGCTTCCTAGTGAGGTCTTGGGATTGTTGACCTCCAGGACACTCAGTGAGGTGCATCTGCTGTATCAGGTTGATAGAAAAAGGTGTAGGATACTGGGCCAGGTGGACTTCTGCTCCCACCAAACAGGACTGGCTGCATTTTTTGTTGGTTTCCAACAGCTTGATATGAGTTTGATGTGGTTGATGTGCTATCAGGTGGGCTTTGTGCTTGTGTAGCTCTAAATAAATGCAAATAACGTAAATTCTGACTGTTACTGCCATCACCCAGGATGGTTTTCAGAGAAACATTGAAGAGATTTGGTAAATGGAACATGTCAGTTAGAGTTGTAGCGTGCAAATTCCATGGAAGGAGCTTTCAGATACAAAGGCAAGCGCCAATCCCTTTTATTTAATTTGATTTGATAAATTATCAAGTAATTTGGGATCTGGCTAAAAGATAATTATCCTGAAGTTTTCCTGGCATGTTTGTACGGAACTGGTCACTGTGTGTAGATATTGCTGTTCATTCAGTCTTCCAAGTAAGAAACAAAGTAGGACAGTAACAGCACTGTCACCACAACATAGTGAGTCCCGTAAAGCTCAGTGTAATGCAATTAATTCCCACTATTATGGTTCTCACAGTGTTGGGTAATTTCCACTGCTGAAACTCAGTATGTACTCTAGGCAAGTTGATCAGACAACGCAGCTAGTGGTTTAGGGAATAGATAGCCTTGTGATGCAAGGATGGATTTTCATTTCCGTATTCCACATTAGAAATTTTCCTAGTTATTCCATGCCAGTCTGTTCAAACCAGTAGTAGAATCATTGTAAAGCAGAGCATTGAGTAGAAAACCACTAGTGAATTTGGATCACCTTCAACTTGGAAAACAAAGTAATGGGAGAGACAAGGCAGAGAGCTGGAGGACTGTGTTGCTGTTGACATTTTCTGAACTGTACTATTTTGAAAATAATGAAATATTTCTGTATTTTAGACCTTCTGTTCTTTTGTTTTTACTTCTTATTTCAGAATGAAAAGGTGTTAAACAAAGATGCTTTATGTTTTTTTGGTTATTTAAAAGCTTTTCACATCTGATTTATTCAGTGTTTTTATATTGGTAGTGCAGTACCCCAAACAATTGTATTTCAGCTCCTCCTGGACTCATTTCTTTTCATTCTTCAGCGTTTTGGTTTGGCTACTGAAATACATCTTTATTTTTTTTCCTCCTAATTCCAACTGTGATATCATTTGAGTAGAAGCAAAATGATCCATTTTCCTACAAAGCAGGTACTTGTCAGAATCCTAAATGTTCTGAGCTTTTGAAAAATTCCCGACAGGGAAAATCTTAAAGGAAGGGAACATTTTTGTTTCTTTGGAGAATGTGGTTTACATCTGAGAAATGATTCTCCATGGTGACTGCTGCTTGCACTGTTGTGGCACTTAGAAGAGCTACCTCTGTCAGAATCCCTTTATGCCAAGCAAAGTCATTCATGTTCTTTGTCAAATAATGTAGGATAAATTATGCCCAGCTTAGAAAAGTGAAATTTATGAGTTGTGGCCTGTGATGTCTGGCTGCCAGACAAGCTCCTAGGCATGTCTCCCAGGTCTTTTTGGAATATTTCTGCTAGGCTTCTTTCCCTTCCCTTTGCCCACTTTGCACACAGAAATGACATCTCAATACCATGTTTTTTTATCTTTATCCCTTTGTCCCAAAAATATCACTCAGGAGTGATTCTTTCCCATTTTAAGACACTTGGAATTATTTCCAGCTCTGCTGTGGCCTGGCTCTGGATAATACTCCACATGGAGATTTATTCAAACCCCAGTCTCAGCACAGAGCTATAAACCTCTCGTGGGGCATCACCTTTTGAAGATGTCTTGCAAGCTGCCTCTTAACTCCCAATTCATTCCAGCTGCACCACAAGATTGCTTTCTTTGCCATGCAGATCAATGAATTCTATCAAATAATCACATCTTGAAAATGCAAAAAGGGAAAGGCTTTCCAGCCTCCAAGCACTGGTTTTGCAATAACTCTTCAGGATTTCTGTAGCTCGCCATTTCCCGTGTAGCAAAAGTGTGACAAGATTTCTTTCTCACTGTGCATCCTCTCTCCATGAGTGAATCATCCCTCTGCTTCACTATACGCATCTGCGCAGTAATAAAGATGGAGCAGCACACTCTCAGCCAGTCATATGCATTCTCCATTCTCATTGTCAGTTTTATAGAGCAGTAAATAGAATTGTGAACTACCTGCTTCCAGTAGGAATATCTTAATATATCTGCAAGATTACCCCAAAGATGTGTCCAGCAGTCAGGTCCTAACACTATAAATCTGCGGGGTCCAGCATCATTTTGGCAGGGTAAATCTCCCCTAGAAGATCTGGGGAGAAAACTTGCATTTGGTGATTTGAAGGCAGCCTGCAGTTATCTAGGGTGCAGTGAGAGAAGACATCCCCCCTCCTCCCTGAAATGTCATTTAAAAAAGCATTTGCATCTGACTAAAATAGTGTTCTTGAGAAGGTGGAGAGCTTGAAAGCTCAAAAATTTTAAACAAAGTCTTTGTGTTTGTGTTCTTGAGGTTAAGTGCTCGGCTTTATTTTACTTGTTTTCCATGGGGATTATTAAAAGGCATGGAATAGTTCTGAACTCCGGGTGTTTTAGCCTTTTTTGAGCAGCGATTAACTTCACAAATGAAAAACAATTTGAATCACCTTTCAGAAGGTTTGGTCAAATTAAAAAGCAGTAAAATTAAATATTGTTTAAAAACAGTGCCAACGATATACTCATTAATGTTTCATATTAGGCCAATACAGTTTAATACTCTGTATTAGTGAAACATATGTCATTTAATAAAAATGTTAATCGGCATTTGCAGGCAGCACAGAGGCTGTATAGCATAGTCTCTGGGGAGAAAGAGGAATTTAGTGTGCATTAAAAACTTTATACAGTCATTTATGCAGTTGGATCTCCATTCTAAATGTAATGCATTTGTTTGTGACTTCAGGGCAAACCAGCAACACTTAACCTTTAATAATCGGATGAGAAATAAAATGCTGTCGTGTTTGTATCAGCTTGGGCTTCACTGGGGCCAGATTCTGAAACCTTCCGTCACTTGGTTAGCAAGTGGTCCAGCAGGCCTAGTAAAAATATAACGTGTTATTTAAATGAAATATATCAAAACTTGACTTTCTGGCATCTGACAGCTCACATTGAGCCAGATTTTCAAAAGCAGGCTCTGGTTTCAGGTAGTTCTGGTTTGGGGGTGCACTTCACTAATGGGGCACCTCAGAAGCTGAGATTCTCTTTCTCTCAAACCAGACAGAGTCACTGAAATTTCATGAGTGCTTCTGGAAATTTAGACCTTAGATCTCTATTTCCTCACAAGTGCAATGAAATTAATCTCTCTGGAGCACAGTGGGGTTGAATAATCAGTGAAGTGGCAAGCCCAGTAATGTAACCCATCCATAACAGCATTTTGCATCTGTAAGTGTTCCTTCTGATGAGAATCTCAAAGCTCCCTCAAGCTTCTGCCTTCCAACCGCATTTCTTGTGTGGTGAAAACTCTTGTGCCCAAGTTCCAGATACAGCTGAATTAAGGCAACTTACTCTGCTGCTCTCTGACCCTATTTACAGTGGGGTGATTGTAAAGAAACCTTAGATTTACACCAGCACTCAGACTGTGGGATTATGCCCCTTCAGTGACACACAGTCTCTTCCACTTTGAACATTATTCACATAAGAGTATTTAGGACAGCAGGTTTATTCAACTCTACTGTGACTTTCAAAGAAAATGCAGCCATTACAGGGTATTTGGTGTGGGTATTCTATCTCAGAAACATCTGTACTTTCTGTTTGGCTAAGTCAGAAGGGGCTTCATTTCAACTACCTGTGTATTTACATCAGAGACGTTTGTTATTGCCTGACTTTTCTATTTACATCCCTGGGCTGACTGTGGAGTCAATGAACAATATGAGTTTTATTTCAAAGTCAGCTTTTGTTGTCTCTAGCAGTGTCTTCCCTCAATCTCCTCCTTTTCTTGTTGTGTACAGATAACATATGTGTGAAGGGATCCTACACTCAGGTATGGTGTGGCTGCAGTGTTAAATAATTGATCTTGATCTTTCTTTTGAAACTGCATCCAAGGCATTTAGAAGTGGGAAATGGAAAAGGCATGTTCTCATAATCCAGCTCAGTAAAGTTTGCACAACTGCTCTTTGTTTCATCATCCCTACAATAAATCTTTCATTTTTGCCAATTGAGAATGCCTACTAAATCTGCAAATGATTACTTCCCTGAATTGTGTTGGGATTCTTGCAATACATTTTTCTTACACGGGTAATGATAAAGTAAGAATCCATCAAACATATTTTATTGCCTGGCAGAGAGCCTTTTATGAAACGGTTTTGATTCAGGGGAGATGCTTCCAAGTCTTTTCAAACTGTTGCTTACAACTCTCCTGTAAGGCTTGCAAGGAGAGCGGCTGCCAGGCCCTGGAAATGTCAGAAAAAAAGGTGAGGCTGGTGGAATACAGAACCTGGGTATCGGTTTAACCTGCAGCCCTTGGGCTGGACTTGTAAAGGGGGTTGTGTTACCATTAAGTTAGAAAGCTGATGGATGTCAGGCTGGTGGAAACCTTGTAAAAGTAGTCTGCTGTATCCATGTTGATGTAATTTCGCTCTGTTTCAGGGAAAGAGTGAGAAAGATGGAGTAGCACGAAAAGGAAAACACAAGGCAAAGCTGGTAGAGCCATCTAGGTCACTGACCCCAGGGTCTGCAAAGGCAGGTATCGTGCCACCTGACAGTAATTCCTTGTGTGCACTCAGGGGCATGGAACATCTCTGTGTCTGTGCCTTTGAGATAGGTGTCTTGACAGCACCAAGGCTTGTAAGTCAGGATCTCTCACAGTTCTATGGAACAAATCCTGTCATGTTTTCCCAGATTTTAATATGAGCAGAGCTACAGTTGTCTGCCTTTGTGCAGGAACTGGCCAGCTGTAGGAACTGCTTTGCTTTCCCTTATAAAGAGAGACAGTCTCAGCCCAGTTCCCCATAGGCCTCGAGCACACTGTCTCCACATTAAACAAGGCCCAAGGGACTGCTCCTGGAATGGCACAAATAATGATGCCTGAAAGCACATTCTGGTACTGCAGAGAGATGGAGTCTGGTAAGAGATCTACCTTGTGATTCTTGCTTCTGCTCTCAGGAAAACAGCAGACAAGCAGACCTGACTCAGTGTGGGGTGCTCTCAACAAAACCACATCTGATGCTTAAAGCAATGCCCATTTGCCTCCATGCAATAAATTGTCTCCTCAGACAAGATGTGGGGAGAGCAGAAAAAAGCAGATTATGTGAAAATATATAAAAGTGTCAGTTCTTCACAGACTTTTATCTCCCTGCCTATCCTCCTGACATTTTGACATAATGACATGGTTGTGGTGGTGATCTCAGTGTTTGCTGTTCACAGTGCTTTGGTCTAGCCAAGCATTTCTAGCCTGTGCTTTGTCTTCAAGGCCAAAGAGTCAAAGATGACAGCAAACACTCAGAATGCAGACATCTGCATCTCATGGACAGAACACATTAGCGCAGTCAGTGTGAGTCTTTTAGCCAGGTAGCTGTCAGGTGATAGATGTAGCAAATGGGGTTTGCCTGACTTCTGGGCTGACGGTCAAGTTACCTCAGATGATTGTTGACCTGTTTTGTTCAGCTTTGAAAGGAGACAATCAGAAATACTTCCCAGCACGAAGAGACTTTGCTGAATTCCTGAGAGGTATTGGAGGTACACAGTGAGCGAACGTCACAGGAAGGACCTTGTGAGGGGTTTTGTATCGTCTTCTCCTTCTCTGGAGACATTCAAAACCAGCTTGGATGTGTTCCTGTGTGACCTAATCCTGCTCTGGCAGGGAGGGCTGGGTTTAGCTGATCTTTCCAAGTCCTTTCCAAACCCTATCACATTCTATGATTCTGTGATCTCTCCCTACAGAATGATGTTGAAAAACAGCAGAATTAGGGCTTCTTAAAGGAAACTTCTGAACACAAAGCGAAGTTGAAGGGATTGGATTGTGAAACGTGGATGTTCTTAACTGTGCGTTGTGATATCTCTAACCTTCCACCAGTATGGTTCAGGCAGCTTGTAGCTGGTTGACTGGGGTGACAGCATGCGTAAAACGTGAATATTTGTAGCTGCATTGCTTCATTTTTAGAGCTGTAAAAATACCATTCACATTATGGGGTAATGGCCTGCAAGTACTCAGCATTTCAACTGTTTTGGAGTTACAGGAGTTCTGTTCCTTTATGGCAAGCAGCCATCTCTCATTTTAGCATCTTTGGCAGTCGTGTAAAGGATGGGAAATTAAAAAAATGATTAAGGGGACAGCAAGACAGTCTTCTAAGGAAAGATGAAAGGACTTAAACAAAGGCTGGGATGGGTAGGACAAGGCAAGGGAGGGACTGTTTAGACATGGATAAAGAATAAGTAGAACTGATCAGGCAAGATCAAGCAAAAGAAATTGTAAAACTGATTGTTCAGTACAAGTTGCCTATGACTGAGGCGTACTTTAGAGCGGAGTAATTTCATAGTGGAAATAGCAGATGCACAGCTGTATAAATACAATAAGCTAAACTGTCTGAAAGCAGCAATATATATTGTAGGCAATAGTTTTGAATGGATACAGTTTTAATGCTGATTTCTGCTGTTCTGTGGAAAATAGTTGCATCATTAGGCATAAGAGAAGGAACTGCATTAGCAGACACAGGAGTACAGTTTAAACCTTCAGGGGCCTGCGCTGTAAAGGTATTATTTGTGTAATTTGCCTTCCTGATGCAGCTTTGAGGTAGCTGGGAATGGTCACCATATGAGGAGATGGTGCTCAGCCTCTCCTGACATGTGGCCCCCCTGTTATTCATAAACAGATTTGTTTCACGAACAGATCCTTGCTTCGCACGCTGGCAAATCTGAAATCAGGAGTGACTGGTAGCGCAATCAGCCTGCTAAAAGGATACCTTTAGCATTGTTCTTACCATTGTAGAACAAGAAGTTTCTCCTCATCGTGAGGGAAAGCCTTGCTATTGATTCTAGCAAGTGTTGATGTGCTGCACAGACTGTTTTGTTGTAAATTACTGTGGTGGATAATAATAAAATGAATATTTTATATCTGTTGAGAAATTGTGCAGATAAAGGACTGTTGAGTGCAGTATCTTCACCTGCAGATTCCTGGTCCAACTTCAAGCAGTGACATTCAAGTTCTGGATCAAGCTTGTTTGGTGTGTATTGATCAGTGCTCCAAATCCTGAGGGACTGGTCTGTGTTTGGCTGGAGAAGGGGGCAGATCACAGCTGCACTGGTGAAGTGGGAGCTGCACAGGATCACAGTCAGATGATGCTAAACAAAAGGTAGGGAAAGAAGCCACCCAGCTCCTTTCTAGACCCCTCTCTGATAAATCTTTACCTGGGCTTGTTTGTCAGTTTTTTGGCAACTTTGAGCATGATAGGCATGGCAGAAAAGGAAGGTAATGAAGATCATGATAGTACTCCCTTCCTGTTTTACTTTTGGCATGGACTCAAGTTTGGCATGAGACATGTTGTGCCAGGGGAGATTCCAATTGGATCTTAGGAAAAACTTCTTCCCAGAAAGAGTTGGGGAGCCTTGGAACAGGCTGCCTGAGGAGTGGGTGGAGGCGCCGTCCCTGGAGTTGTTAAAAAATCGGGTAGACATGGTGTTTCAGGAGAATAGTTAGTGGTTGGGGGTTGTGGGGCCGACGGTTGAACTTGCTCACAGAATCACAGAATAAACATGGTTGGAAAGGACCTACTTGAATATTGAGTCCAACCATGCCCACACCAACAAAACCCTAAGTACCTGATTGATGGAAAACCACAAAATAATCCCCTCCATTCTGTCACTCTAGCCTGTCATGAAGCACTGTGTCTGCATACTTCTTAAAAACCTCCAGGGATGGTGACTCAACCACCTCCCTGGGAAGGCCATTCCAGTGCCTCACTACTCTTTCTGTAAAGATATCTTCCTAATCTCTGATCTAAACCTCCCCTGCCTCAGCTTTAGACCATTGCCCCTGGTTCTGTCATCAGTCACCAAGGAGAAGGGGCCAATACCCACCTCTCTACAGTCTCCCCTCACATAGTTGTAGAGGGCAAAAAGGTTCCCCTTCAGCTTCCTCTTCATCAAACTAAGATATTGAAGGTCTTTTCCAACCTTGATGATCCTGTGATTCTATGACCAAGATTCCTTGCTGACCAGGAAGCATGTATCACACCAGCTCTATTTGCTCTTGTTATGTGCACCAGTCATTTTGAATGAGTCGTACCCGTCAGCAGGTGAAAGCACCTCCGTTATGTATTTGTCCAGTGGTTATAGGTGGATGGCAGAGGACTGTCGTTGTGTAACACCAGCTGTGCAAGCTTGGAAGGCAGATTGAGCTGATTTTGAATATGTCAGCTTGTCAGATCGAGGCTCTGATAAGTGTAAATTGTTTTAGGAAAATCCATGTTTGAACACAGCTCTGAATGGCAAGAGAAAGAAATGGGTATTGTAGTCATCCCAGATACTTTCAATTTCGATTGTTTATAGCAACACTGACAGAAACTAACACTGTACACAAAACTGGTTTTGAAACTGGCCTTTTTTTCAGAGTTAATGACCCACAGGCTAATGGAAATTTGCCAGTTTTTACCAGCTGGGATCTGGCCTGCTTTTGCTGGGAAAGAAAACTGCAAGGCAAAGAAACCATTTGGATTTCTGAAAGTCTGTGATGGTTGTATTCTCTCATTATATGACCTTTGCTGGTTTTGTATGTTGTGTTTATCATTGACTCGTACTTAGCAGCAATGTTCTCTTTGTCTAAGGGCAACATTCCCTCATTGCCCTGGATTTCCCTTTGACAACTGCGTCTAGATCCACATCTGTGAAAGCCCAAACCCAAAGGAGTTCAGCCTCAAACTCAGTGTGAAAGGGCTTCTATTAAATCATGGCTTTGAGGATCCACTGACACAGTTCAGCTCCTGTAGAGGGTAGTCATATGCATTTTATAGTATGCTGCTTCATTTATGTCACTCCAGTCTTTCCAAGACATTACCTGGGGACTTCTCATAGCTGATTTGGCTCCCATAATTAACCTGGGAAAGGCAGGCTCTGTACCTGAGTGCCTTTCTTTGTAAAAACAACAGAGGAGGGAGTGAGCCATTTATACTAATTATATATATAAAAAAATAACCCCTAAAGGCAAGGCTATATAACGTACATGATGTTCAGGCAAGTAAGGGATCATTAGTGTCATTCAGGATAATTTGATTTACCCCCATGGCTTCCAAACAATACATGGCTCATAGCCTTGTGAATTGGTGTGCATTAAGAATTGTATGGCAACCCTACATTTTGAGAAGGAAAGCTCTTAGGTCTTGCTATGGCAAAAGCTCTTTTTTTGTAGAGGTTTCTGTACTGAGATAGATGTTACTTCAGTTCATGCTAAACAAACTAACTCGGGAGTTTTCAGTCTCAGTTTGCCAGAAACGGATTGTGAAAGCATCTAATTGTAGCCTAAACAAAACCATATTTTCCTTAAAAACATGGCAGCATGTCATTCTAAAGCGATGGTGCCTTGCCCAGGAACCATTTCAAGCAACAAACCACCCCCAACCCCCAAAAAAGCAGCGTGCACAATAGCTGCTTCAGACAAAACAGTCAAACCTGAACATTACACTGCGTGCTTTCGATTGCGGTGTGGCACTGAAAGTGATGGTGTTTCAGCTCTCTGTCCCTCCATGCAAGCAAAGGCAATGATGTATGCTTAAGAAAATGGTAAACACAAGATCCTGACAAACGCAGCTGAAGTACATTTACTAGTAAAAGACTGTAGCTGGACTAATTTCCAGGACTGACTGCAGCCAATTTTAATTTAGGTAATGAAATATGAATGCAGAGAACCTTCAAATCTTGATTTCCCCCTCTGTTCAACATCTGTCAGTGTATGATGGCTTCATTCATGACCTGAGTCATCAAAATTTATGAGAATTGAATATTTCGTAGAGTTATTATGGAAGTGGTAGACATGTCATTTAGTTGTCAAGTTTCTGGGCTTTTGTGAGGGGAAGAGAGGGGCTGAGAGCAAACAGGCTGATTATTCTGCTAAATATGTATGGACATTAGGGAAAAGTTCTTGACTCTGCGGGTGGGGGATCCCTGGAACAGGCAGCCCAGAGAAGAGGCCCCATCCCTGGAGCCAATCAGTATCAGGCTGGATGGGGCTCTGGGCAATCTGGTCTGGTTCGAGATGTCTCTGCTTGTAGCAGGAGGGTTAGACTAGATGACCTTTGGAGGTCCTTTCCCACCCAATACATACTGTGATTCTATGTAGAAATATTTACTGGGGAGAAGGCAGCTCTGCTCTGGATGTGCTGAAGCAGCCATAAAGTGGCCATTGCAAGTCCCAGGTGGGATTGAATGGCCTGTTCCATCTCAAAAAGCCATTCGAGGCTGTGCAAAGCTGTGAGGAAAAGACTGCTCAGCTTCCCCATGGTCTCCCTTAGCTGTGGTATCTCCAGGCTAAGCAGGATCTCCTTCCTTTGTGCACCTGCATGGAGCCTTCCCAGCTGCAAACTTGCAACCTCTGCCAGTTCCTAAAGGCAAATCTCAACTGTTCTGAAATCAGGGGCAAAATTCCCATTGACCGCAAACAAGTGGGAGCACAGCCAAAGCTGGAATGATACAACTTAATAATCAACTCTGGTCCACAAAACGTTGAGTGCTCCTGCAGCAGAGGAGGGTGGTTTTCCCTGGGCTTTGCTGCCCTGCACAGGTCCCTTGTACCCCTGTCTCTGAATGATGCTCTCCCTAAGTTGTTCCATGTGTTTGGAAACAGGGTGATTTACTTTTGTGATTCAGTTTGGGAGGCTTTGGAGCTTTTAGCTCAGGTTCAGGGCGAACATACAATGTGAATCATGCAGGAACTTAGTTTTGTCCGTGGATTCTATGGCAATTGCATGTTACAGCCATGTTTAAGGCAGGACAGTGTAAATGTTGGAGCATTTTGTTACAAGCAGTCACATCCCACTGAAGACCAAGTGTTCATCAGATCAAGCAGACAGCTCATAGAATCATAGAACCATTATGGCTGCAAAGGACCTCCAGGATCATCAAGTCCAGCCCTTATCCCACCGTCTCCCCAACCCCTAGACCATGGCCTCAAGTATACTAGCTACTAGTTTTTTTAAACACCTCCAGGAACGATGACCCCACCACCTCCTTGGGCAACCCATTCCAGTGCCCAGCCACTCACTCAGGAAAGAACTTCTTCCTAAGATCCAATCTAAACCTCCCCTGACACAGCTTGAGGCCATTTTGTCTTGTCCTATCTTTAGTAATTTGGGAGAAGAGACCAGCAGCAGCTTTGCTACAACCTTCTTGGTAGCTGTAGAGAGCTATAAGGTCTCCTCTCAGCCTCCTCTTCTCTAGACTAAATAACCCAGTTCTCTCAGCCACTCTTCAAAAGGCCTGTTTTCCAGACCTCTCCCCAGCCTTGTCACCCTTCTCTGGCCCTGCTCCAGCCCCTCAGTGTCACCTGTGGTGCCCAAAACTGGACCCAGTACTCAAGGTGCAGTCTCACGAGTGCAGAGTACAGGGGCAGGATGACCTCCCTACTCCTGCTGGTTATATTGCTCCTGAACCAGGCCAGGATGCCATTGGCCTTCTTGGCCACCTGGGCACTCTGCTGATTCCTATTCAGCAGCCTGTCAACAAACACCCCCAGGTCCTTTCCCACCAGGCAGCTCTCCCCTAGGAGAGAAGAGCTAGGACAAGCTAGAAGAGCCACTCTTCCCCTAGCTTATAGCGCTGCTGAATGTTGTTGTGACTGAACTGCATGACCTGGCATATGGCCTTGTTAAATCTCATCCCACTGGCCTTAGCCCATCGCTCCAGCTTGTCCAGATTACTCTGCAGCACCTCCCTATCCTTAAGCAGATTGACACTGCTGCTTAATTTAAAATCTGCAAATTTACTGAAGGGGCATTAGATCCCCTCATCCAGGTCATTGATAAAGTTGTTGAACAAGACGGGTCCCAACACTGAGCCCTGACGGACACCGCTTGTTGACTGGTCACCCACTGGATTTAACCCCATTCACCACAACTGTCTGGGCTCGGCAATCCAGCCAGTTTTTAACCCAGAAAAATGTCCAGCTGTCTGAGCCCTGAGCTGCCAGCTTCTCCAGCAGAGTGCTGTGGGAAACTGTTTGCAGGAAAATGGGCATTTTGTGAGCCAGCTATATGAAATGTTAGCGTGACTTATTCTGGGATACTTGAAACTGAAACTAACAGTGTTTTCACATGGAGAGATACCAAACTGCATGTCAGCAGAAATAAGACCCTGTGTGCATTCTTCAGATAATAACAAACCAATTATAAGGTGATTCTAGTTGTATGCTTGGCACGTGCTTTCACAAGGCTTCCAATTGACAATAAGTACTTGTCACATGCTTTAGCAAGGCTTCCAATCATTAAATGCATGAACACATGTAGAGGTAGTAAAACTGTATGTAAAGGGCAGCTTTAGCACAATAAAGTGTCTTTGTTTTGATTCATATTGTATCGTGTGGAGTCCAGCTTTATTTCTCCTCAGGAAACGGTGTCAGATGCCTGACTGAAGTCTAGGTAGGCACATCCACTGCTTTTCCCTCATCCATTGGGTGGGTCACCTAGTCACAGAAGGAGATCAGGTTGGTCAAACAGGATTTGTCCTGCTCTTGCTGCATCATCACCCCCAAGATGAACTGTTCTATAATCTTCCCTGGTATCGAGGTCAGGCTGACAGGCCTGTAGTTCCCCGTACCCTCCCTTCTGCTCTTCTTGTAGATGGGTGTCACATGCCAGGCTGTGTTTTGGGAAGAAGCTGGGTTAGGGAGGGGGATGTCTGATTTGAGCATATCAATGTGCAATGCTAAAAGGAGAAGAAAGGGAGACAGGACTTTATTCTTCCTTCCTTTGTGAATCTAACCCTCTCTGTTTCGTGGTGGATGCAGAAGTTTATCACATAGTGGTTGTTTTAACTACTGGTCTTGGAGTACCCAGGAAACAAAAAATGAAGGTAAGAATTGGTGAAAAAAGGACTATTCATTATTCAGCTCAGTGTATCAATTAATTCTGGAATTAATAAAACTGACAACTGAGTATAGGTCTTAGGCCAATGGGTTAGTTGTATCCCCTTCATTACAATTCTGATGGTACCCAAGTGAGGTCTGCAAGGTGGCCACAGCACCATGAGCACATGAGCACCCCTGAGGGGCTGTCCCACCATTGTGCTGATGTGGGGAAATCTTGTCAGCTGACAAGGTGAAAGGAAGGTTCCAGTCCCTACCCCTTTTTCATTTGTAGTGGTCATTCTCTGGAAGGAACAGGTTGAGAGTAGGAAAGGTCTTGTGAACAGCACTTTGTGGAAGCCTAAATATCTCTCAGGCCCTATGGTAGTAAGGTGCAGATTTGGAAACACCAGAGACAAGGTAGATGGGACGGGTGTTTGGCACAGAAGGGGTGCTGAATGTGTTTCACTCCAAGACACAAGCTCTGTTTCCCCTTCAGGAAGGGAAAAGGTGGTTGTGTGGGAGTCCTGTGGTACAGCCACAGTCCCTGCATGTGTTTTGTTAAGGTATTTCTGATCTCATTGCCTCTTTGGTTGGAACCTTGGGTTTTAGCAGCAGTGTCCTATGGAGCAGTTATTTTGGAGCTTGGCTTCCTTTGTTCTGGGTCCATTCATTAATAATAATGGACTGTAAAATCCCAGTTCTTTTTTGAGTTATCTAAATATGCACAGTCTTTGTGGCCAGGTTTAGTCATATGTGGGCTATATGATCTGTGCTGTTTAAATATTTGCTCATTGCACTACCTTCCTGCTGCCTTAATTAAGTCTTCTAGAGCACTGGCTCCAGTGAGCAATTAAGTTCATTGTGAAGGGAAGGAGTTTCTCCTTGACTTCTGCAACTGCTCATGATGTGCCTGAGTAGAGAGCACAGAGAAACATAACGAACACATACACAAATCAACAGATTCACACAAAGTAAGAAAATCAGAGGTTATATCATGTAAATGTAAGAAGACCTTTGTTTTCAAAACTGTTACTCAAGAGTGGGTTGAATCCTTGAGTCATTTAGAGTTTGACCTTCCAAAATGACTTGTGGTTGTTCTGTCGTTCTTCTCACACAATCCCCAAAGATGCAAAACTTAGAAGCATTGATTAAGCTTTCTATATTAACAGCCAGATCCAGCATTTACTGGTGTCGAGAGAAAGCTCCTCATGTACTTCAACTGGCTTTGGAGCAGGCCAGTGATTTTTAAATATTACGTGTAAGCAGCAGATGAGCAATCAGTTAGGAAAATCTTTCCCAGTCCTGTAGACTCTGTACTCTGTTTGAAGATGATCTAAAAACTTAAAATATACTCAGGAATACTCAAACGTGTGGCTTATAGCTCATTGTGATAACTTCCTACCTTTGATCTTTTGTTTTACTTAACATCACTCATGTGCATGTGTGTGGATGTGAGAGTAAATAACTTAATCCTAATCATCTGACGATACAGACATATAACAAACCGTATTGCTTATATAGTGCCATAAATGAGCAGAGTGTTTGTATGTAAATTGCATTATATATCAATTTCCTATGGTATAGACGGCCAATATAAATAAATTCTTGTCATGGTAGTGGTTTTTGTCTATATATTTGCCTTATAAACTAGCAGGTAATAATTTAATTCAAAAGATCCTTCCAAAAATGCAATTAATGTCTTTTGTTATAGTTTCCCTGGGTTTAATAATCCCCTCTTCCAGATTTATATTGGTTTCTGGAAAGTAATGCTTATTAGAGTGTTTTTCCAAATTGGCCACAATAATCCACTGAAATCTGCCAGCTGAATCATTGCTATGCTTGTGAAATTGCCAGGGTCGCCTGACAGTTATTACTGGGGTAGAAGGGGAGGGGGAAAGGGAATGTAAGTTTCATAATATGTCACTGTTACTGATACCTTGGCTAAGGGTCTCAGATTTGCATTGAAATGCTTCCCAAATTCTATATGTAAGATGGAATGCCTGATGGTAGCTTGGCAGTGCTGCTGTAACAGAGCTATGGCAGAGACAAAGTGGAGTCATTTCATTAGGCAGCTGTGTTTTATACTGGACATATTCTAACTGTGGATATACATGTGTGAATGTGCATCTTGTAAGTATATATGGATGGAAGGGAGCATGTTCCTTCTTCCCCCTTTCCCCACCTCACTCTTGGTTTCAGCCAATGCTAACAATGAGGCACTGTAGCCCATGGCCTGGCTGAAAAGGTGTAAAAGAGAATAGCAGAGCTGTGGTCTGCCAGAGAAAGAAAGACAAAAATCCTCCCTTACATGATCCCTGGCACCAGTGCTGGGCCCATGTGGGGATGACCGCTGCTGGCTCTGGGTGTCTGGGACAAACAGTGTGTCCAGTGGCCATCCTTGGTGAGACTTTACCTGGGGCACTGCTCACCCCTAGTGACCATTTATAGTCTGCTGTTGTAAATAAGACTTTGTTAAAATAAACTGTGTAATGGACAGGGTAAGAGATGTGAGAAAGAGCAGCATGCCATTGCATGGGCACCTGGCAGTACTGGGTCAATAAATACAAGTGGATGTGTTAACTGGAACAAATTATGGACGCTGGGGGTACTCCAGGGACTTCCTGATACATGGCACAAAAAAGCCTTTCTGGTTCAGATCTTTTTATTTATACTGTTGCATCTACAGCAGTTTGATACAAAAATTTGGGGCTTTTTTGGGTAGATTATAAGCTGACAGTGGATACCCACTTTCCCTACAGCAGGAAAAATTAGATTCTGAAACATTCATTCTACAATGTGTGGTTAAAATGATTTCCCTCTCAGCAGATGCTGATGTGCAAAATGATGCTTTAAAGCTGTAAACTTCCCTTAAATTTTCCTCATGGTGAAGGTGAGCTTCCCTTACGTAGTAGCCAACGTAGAAGGCACATCGAATGAGCCTATCAGAAGGCTGGAGACTGTTCACAAAGGCAGGGATTATAGGATAAGAAGGAATGGTTATAAGCTGGAAAAGGTTTGATTTAGGTCAGACGTCAGGAAAAAGTTCTTTAATCTGAGAGTGGTGGATCACTGGAACAGACTGCCTATAGAGGTGATGGAGGCCTCATCCCTGGAGACAGAATCACAGAATTACTGAGGCTGGAAAAGACCATCTAGCCCAGCCTAAAACTTAACATCACACATCAGCTGGACCAGGGCACTAAGGGCCATGTCTAATCTTTTTTTAAACACCTCCAGGGATGGGGACTCCACTATCTCCCTCAGCAGTCCATTCCAGTGTCTGATCACCCTTTCCTTGAGGAGGGGCTTCCTAACATCCAACCTAAACCTCTCCTGGCAGCTTCAGGCCCTTCCCTCTTGTCCTATCACTAGTTGCCTGATAGGCAACTATCTAACTAACTCTCAGAAGAGCCTGACCTGTAACAACTTCCCTTCAGGTAGTTATAGAGAGTGATATGGTCCCCCTGAGTTTCCTCTTCTCCAAGCTAAACACCCCCAGCTCCCCCAGCATCTCCTCATCAGACTTTCCTCCAGTCCCTTCCCCAGCCTTCTTTCTCCTCTGGACCCACTCCAGCCTCTCAATCTCTCTTGAAGTGGGAGTGGCCCAGAACTGCCTCCATTACTCAAGGGGAGGCCTCACCAGTGCCCAGTACAGGGGGAGAATGACATCCCTAGTTCTACTGACATTCAAGGTCAGGCTGGATGGGGCTTTGAGTTCTAGTTTGAGATGGCTATGGTTCTTGTAGGGGAGTTGGACTAGATGACTTTGGGAGGTCCCTTCCAGCTCAATACATTCTGTGATTCTTTCTGCCTGCATGTGGGGTTGGATCGAGTGCTGTGCAGTTAGAGGGAGCAGCCACACAGATAGGTTTCCCCCTTTCCCTAGGCTGGGTTCTGAGTGATGTGCCACACGTCAGCAATGTTGTTTATATTTGAACACCAAAACCTGAAGTTACCACAAGCCATCCAAACTGCCGAAACAGTCGTCTTCAATTTTTATAGCCTTATAATTTGTAAGACAATTTTTATTACTCTGATTGGAACAGAGATGATGTTTGTTTATGCTGTTTCAAACTTGAACATAAATCTCATCTTTTAAGGAGATTTTGTGGTTTTCTTGGCTTTGTGGATTTTTATTTTTTAAACCTTCTGCTAAACTAAACCAAAATAAACCCGAGGGAAAAAAAGTGATTCTTTAAGACAAATTTATTATTTTATCCCTTCTTTGGACAGGAATTTTCATTGGGAGACAAGGATAGAACATTCTATTCAGCCTTTGCCTGCTGATTTACACTGCCGTCGTTACAAAAGCTGTAATGATGTCCAATAACTAGTAACAGCAACTGTAAGGAGAAGCTTTATAATACAACGCCTCTCCCCTTTTTCTCCAGCAGCTTTGTTGGTGGTCTAGACGTAATTCCTAAACATGTTAAGATGGTTCTCAGAGAGAAGCTTGTGGCTTCTTTTGTTCTGAGAGAAGTCCAGGCCTAAGATGGCAGCACACAGGCTTCCACCATGGCTTAGAGGTGTGCTGGGCTTACTGTAAAAAGCTGCAGGTTAGGAACTGATAGCTGTTATTTTTCCTGTAAAGCAATGCTTGGATTCTGGTGGAATGGCTTATAGGGAATGCTTCTAAGAATCATCATAGAGTTGTCATAGAATATTTGGGGTTGGAAAGGAGCTCTAGAGATCATCCAGTCCAGCTGATCTGCTGGAGTGGTATCACCAAGGGTAGGTGACACAGGAATGCATCCAGGCAGGTTTTGAAAGTCTTCAGAGAAGGAGACTCCACAACCTTTCCGGGAAGTCTGTTCCAGTGCTCTGTCAGCCTCACAGTAAAGAAGTCCTCATGTTGAGGTGAAACTTCCAAGGCTTGGGATTCTGCCTCAAGTGGTGTTTTTCCTACAAGGCAAACCCTGGGTTTTGGTGGGGTAGCTTATAACCATAAGAACTATATGATTGTAGAATCATAAAATCATAGAACCATAGCATCATAGAATTGATAGGGGTTGGAAGAGACCTCAAGAGATCATCCAGTCCAACCCCCCAGCCAAAGCAGGATCACCTAGATTAGGTCACACAGAAAAGCATCTAGGCAGGCTTTGAAAGTCCCTAGAGAAGACTGCAACCTCTCTGGGCAGCCTGTTCCAGTGTGTTCCACACCCTACACCTCATGCTGTGGGATTCTGCCTTAAGTGTTAGGGCTAACAGTGAAGACTAGGGTGTGTGTACACAACACTGTATGCCTGCACATCTGGTGAATTGCTAAAAGAAACCAAAGGGATGTGATAAACCCATTGATTTAATTTGAATAGATGTAGATGCCAGCAGTTTTTTTTCTTCAACATATGTGAGTGCTTCTGATGGATACCAAACACTATCCAGCTACTTATCTGGTATTAAAAAATAGGACTTTGTTATTGCAAGGTGAGTTGTCATTTGAAATTGAACTTGGCAGTATCATTGAAAAGTTCCATTCTAAGTGTTGCTGTGATAGTAGAGCACAGTGGCATCAAAGTAAGGGTAGATTAAATTGAATGTTGGGACGAAATTCTTTAGTATGAGGGAGGTTGAACACTGGAACTGGTTGCCCAGGGAGGTAGTTGAGAACCTATCCATGGAGATATTCAAGGTGAGGCTAGACAAGGCTCTGGGCAACCTGATGAAGTTGAAGGGGGTTGGACTAGATGACCTTTAGAGGTCTCTTCCAACACAGGTGGTTCTGTGCAAGAATGACCCTTTGCCACATAAGCAACTCCCACAGGACAGCAGATGAGATGTGACTGCTTTTCCTGGGGTTGCGCATAGAAAATGACTGTGGTGTCTGTTAGCAAAGACTGACTTGTTAATGTTTGCCCATATAAGTGGGTGATATTTTATCAGCACTACCAGAGCTGCTTTTTTAGAGCCTGTTTGAAAAATCCCATTATTTTCAGCTGTTCGTTATTATGAGAGTATGTTGTTTATGGAGGTTATTTCCACATGGGTAGCCAGAGTTTTGTGCTATATGAGGGTAATTTAGTTGTTTTGCCTATGTGAGTGTGTGTATAGTTGTTGGGTTTGGGGTTTTTTGTCAGATTAAGATTTCTCTCATTGCAAAAAGGGCTGTTGGTACACAGACCTGACCACAAGCGAGCTGAACTTGTTAAATGTTTAGATGAACGAATGACATTTGCAATAATAAAAAAAATTACCTTCTTACATGGCAAGCGTAGGCAAAAATACTTATGCCAAAAAAGTCTTTTCTCCCTGGCTCCCTATTCTCCGTATATCTAGCAAAGTCTCTGTGAGTGCTTTGATGCAAGTGAGATCAGAATCTGGTCCCTTCCTGGCTGAAGTCCTTTGATTGACTAGACAATGTAGAAGACACATGCAGCATCAAGTTGTTTTAGCTATGAATATTTGACAACTTAAAAAAGTTTGCTTTTAGGCTGAGTTTTATGTAAAGCTGTTTACATTAAAGTGACATCCAATTAAAGTGTATCGTGTAACCCACATCACAGTTCAGCACACATTTTCTGCTTTAGCTGACATATGGCCCCATTTATGAAAATAAAAATCATCATGTTTTGATGATATGTTCACATAATTTATGTGGAAAAGCAGAGGGAGAGGGAATGCTTTTACTGTGTAAAGCTATTATTTTCTGTGATTCATTAGATGTCTTTTAACCCCTGTGCACAGGCAAATCCCTTCTCTTTCAATTCCTGCCCAACCTCCCCTTTGTCAATGCTGAACAAAAGGACTTAATATCTTTTATGGGCAGAGGCAGTATATAGACAGAAATGTGTTGTGCAGTATCATCCCATACCATAGGTGTTTTTACAGTAAGGAACCCTTTGTAATCTGTAAAGGAGATAAATTAGTTGACCTAAACACATGTCTATGGACAGCAGAGCTAATTACACCCATTTTCCTTTGCTTGTCTCAAGGCAACCCCTGAGGGTTCTCTGATGTCTAGGAAAAGATGGTATTGAGGTGTTTTCTTCAGTGTCTCTCCTACTCTGCTGCAAATTTACACAAAAACTAGTAGGACCTCAATATCTTCTTTGCAACCAGCAATCCTTTGTCAAATTTGCCTGGAATGTTCTCTCTATTCAGAAAAGCCTTTTTTTTTTCTTGCACACCTAAGTGTTTAGGGAAAGCCAGGTTGCTCCAATTAGGGTGACCTTTTGGTAAGGGAAATGTTCTTTTTTTGAAATGCCCCTGAATTTGAGACGCGTCAGAAAGAACACAAATGGCTCAAGCCATCTACAGTCAAGGCTGGAGCAGTCATTATCCATACTATGAGCCTCATTGGCAGCCTCTGCAAAGTAAGTTTCAAGGCTGATTTTCACCTGGTGGAGGCAGACTGTGGCAAAGCATTATTTAAAACTGTATCTTTGCATTTTCCCCTTTGAACAATTACATTTAACTCCTCAGGCCTTGGGTCTTATATAGCTTTGCTACACAGAGAAGGCTCTGCTAGCTGACAAAATCACCATCTGCTGAGGCACTGAAACCAAATGAATTCTTGACTTTCCCATATATATTGGAAGGTAGAACGAACTTTAGAATGTAAGCAGGATAAATACAGTGAATCCTTTGTTTATCCACTGCTTTGGGACCAAATGTTGGGAACTACTGTTTAAACTGTAGCTGTTGTTATACGCCAGACTGCAATACATGTTGATGGTAGCTGGATGGTAGAAATCAGTATGTCTTCTCCTTGCCAAGGTAAACTACACTGTATACCTGGTGACCAGATATTTATAGCATGAGACTGGCAAATGAGACCTTTAGCCTGTCCAATTTTGGTCGGCAGATGTTTGGCCACTGTCACAGATCGGAATTAAGTCATGTCCTCTGTGAGTGGACTCTTTAATGTATGTTGCAAAGAGTTCCAAAGAGTCACCACCCAAGCATTAAATTTGGGCTATCCTGTTTCTTAGAACATGTGACTGTGAAGCCTCACCAGCATTTCTTCATTAGTTGGAGCAGGAACAGAACCTTGTCAGTTGTAAGGTTTTATACTGTAATCACCCCATGTTTTCTGCTCTCTAATGCTTTTTAGAGTCATCACTCTTGACATAAGTTAATGCAAAAAGGAAAAACCTTTCCCTCTTGCCTCTAACAATGGAAAAACCTAATCAACTTACCATTTACTGTCAGAAGTCCAGTGGGATCTAAACTGCTGATGTTAGTATTAAATCTTGATAAATGTAGAAGTACCAATCGACTATGGCAACCTCTGGCAGAACCTTCTTTTTCTAATGAAGTATGTGCATTGGATAGTGATCCTAATCAGGATCCTGCAATCTGTGCACTCTGGTTTTGATCACTATTACCAAGATTAAATAGGCGTAGAGCCAAGATGTTGCTGAGTAATAACCTAGGAGCTGAGGAGGGACGAGAGGGTGAGGGATTATTTATTGGTTGGATGAATGAGGTTAGCAGTTATTGAGTGTAACAGAGACTTACTTTCCTGAAGTCAATGCCCATTTAAACAGTGTCTGTCACTGTAAAAATTAGGAAGAGTGTCCAGAGTGAAAGAAAGGGGCAAAGTCAGGCTCTCTGACCCTCAAGCAGTTTTCATTTTTCTAAAAAATGGTTGAGTAGCATTGTGGACTCTTGGACAGCAAATGGACATCCGTTACTAATAAGCTTTTTGTAATTAAATTTTACAGCAGTCCTGCAGACAGTTAACCTTAACACTTTGCAGACCACAGATGGAACCCTCCAATCTTTTCCTTTCTTAAATGACTGTATGTTTGTGAGTCGGAGTTATTCAGCAGTAGGCAAAAGGATTATTTTCTAGCTTTTAAGAACACTGAAATCCGTTACATATGCTCGTAAGCTTCACTCTCACCAAGATCATTAAACACAAGTAGAAGTTCCCCTGTCGGTGCAGGATTGTGCTGTTTCCCATCAACTCATCAGCTCAGAGAGGCATTCAGGTTCCCCAGGTAGGTAGAGTTAAGCTGGAATTGTTCGGTCTGCTTCTATTCTGTAATTTGATTCCTAGAGTTTTGGCAGTTTCTT
The DNA here is from genome assembly GCA_013397515.1 of Upupa epops. Classification (NCBI taxonomy): domain Eukaryota; kingdom Metazoa; phylum Chordata; class Aves; order Bucerotiformes; family Upupidae; genus Upupa; species Upupa epops. Next base: position 46,168 of record VZRI01001450.1, read on the forward strand.
TAAGGAAAATAATTTTACAGCGTTGGGGTTTTTTGGCTTTTTGGGTTTGTTTTGTTTTTAATTGAAAAAATCTGATGCTTTCATCAGAGAAATTGCTGTATCCCTCCATGGGAGAAAAAAACAAGCCTGCAAAACTAACCCCAAGTAACTGTTGTAATAAAAATTAAGGGACAGTTAGAAGGAACAGAGGTTAATCTTCTTAAGATTCTGGCTTACTCTGATGTAGAAGTTAACAAAAATGGGAATGTCATGTGTTACTTGGGGATAGTCTCAAACATGCACATACAACATGCACATGGGAAACGTAATAGCTGGCTTGTAAGCACTCGTAGCAGACTTTTTCACTTTGTTTCGAAAGCAGAGTTAGTACTCAGTACTCTCACAATGTCCAGCACAAAATTCTGGGTTCTGCTCTTTCTCTGCTCTTTTGTATGTGTTGCTCACTGGTTTCACCTGATCTTGAAGCAATTCTTTTAATACTTTCATTGGAACCCAGTGTCCATGCTGGGCTCAGGTGGTCAATGAGGAAAGTAATGTGCTTATCTTGACAGGGAAGACATTTCTGTGCACCCCCACTCCAAAAGTGTGTAGAAACAACCAGTGATTTAAGTGTCAGAGAGCACTAAAGATAAAGAGGACAGATTTTTACTTGAAATCAAAGTATTTTGAGTTGTCTGAAATACACTGTCAGTGTGAGTCAAGACAGAAATGGTTTCTAAGGTAGAACACTTTGATTTATTTTTTTCCAGAGGTGCAAAGCGCTCAGCACCTTTAAATCCAGACTTACTTTAAAAGGTGTTTAAACAAGGATTTAGGTGAAGACTTTGGCCCAGTTTTGGTTGAAGTTAATGATTCACTGCAAGCAATGTTAAACAGAGGGATTTTCGGAATAGCAGAAGAAAAATAAAAACATGAAATGCATTTACCTGAAAGTTTCACTGAATGTATTACAGGTGAGGTCTGGATGGGACATTCTGTGAAGTCTAAGCATGTGTTTATAGTATGACAAATTCTGCTCTGTGTAGGAAGGTTTTTTGCCGGGTATAGTAAATCTCTGCTGCTGAGATGAGAGCTTCTCAGGGCGAGTGTTTCCAGCTGCCCATCTGATGTAAGGTGGCTACAGATTACCCTCCAACAGAGCTTGAACTACATATATTTGTCTCCTATTTCTATGAGCCCAATCTGTCCTGGGTTTCTGGGGGCTATGAAGAGCAGATGTTGTGCTTAGCTTCAGAAGAATGTGTTTTTGCTTGAAGTTTGTGAGTTCCCAAGTGAAGCCTCTAATTAAGAACTAAAGTTATGCAGAAAAGAATGAGTCATGTCCTCCTGTCCACTCTACATGTCCACATCTGACTTGTCTTCTTTTTCTCTTCTTTTACAGCATACACTAATGATATAGTCTAAGGCTTCTGCCATACCTGCCCTGTTAAAACTTTTCAGTTGGTGTTTTACTCCAGTCCTCAAAGGACTTATTTTCTGTTCAAGAACAATTCCCAGTTCTTCTGGTCAATGGAAAACACCTGCCAACCTGAAACTGAGGGAAAGCTCCACAAGGGACCTTTATTCCCCTCACCATAGTAATTCAGCCAATCCTTCTGGGAGAGACAAGGTTTTGCCATGGCATCTTCAGTTGTATTAACACTGGAAGTGTTCAAGGCCAGGTTGAATGGGGTTTTGAGCAACCTGGTGTAGTGGGAGGTGTCCCTGCCTATGACAGGGTGGAGTTGGAGCTACATGATATTAAAGGTCCCTTTGAACAAAGTCATTCTATCATCAGGAGGATCGTAAAAGGCTGATTTTGAATATTGAAGGTTTGGACCTGAGCAGGGTGGTCAAATTAACACATAAAAACTCATTCTTAGTCTGACTGGCAGTGCAGTTTTATTTTTGTCATTTGTCTGTGACCATCCAAGATACTTAGGGTTTGGATAAAGCTCTGCTACTGTTTGTTGGTGGCAATAAGGCTACAAGCCAGCTTCCATGTCCAGTGTGCCTGGGGCACTGTGTTTTAATCATATATTTCAAGTCATCTACAGTGCAATACTGTACCTGGGTTAACCCTGGATGGAGAAGATTGTGATTGAACTTATGTCAAAAGTAACACTCAGGTCCTGCACTAAGAAATAGGTGCAAGCTAAGTGGAGCTTGTGCTGTTCTGCTCCCATGCAGACAAGTTTTGTTTGTCAGAGGCATTCACAGTTGTGATTCAAGGTTAGTGAATTTATGGGAAGAGAATTAGGGTGGTCATAAAACAGGACTTAACCATAGTTACTCATCTGCAGCAGCACAAGTATGCTGCTTCTGGTTTTTATTCTGGAATCAAGCTCAGCAAACTCTCTGTAATAACCTGGCCAGGATTGAAAGGTTAAATACATGTACCTTGCAGAGCTGCTGAACTCCAAGACCCCCAGGACTTTTTCAGCTTAGGTGGGATCCATAGACTATCCAAGACACTTGAAGGCCTATTCTCCTCCAACAGGATGTTAAGACACTAAAATTACAAGTAACTTGCTGAACTATACCACAGCCATTTGCTGAAGAAGAAGAGGTGGAAACATGCTGAACAGATTAGAGGGCTTGTCTGACAGTCAGTCCTTGCTGAATGGTATAACCCAAAGTGAATACAGCTTTTAAATCTGCAACACATGGCTTCTGTCTTGATGCTTTGCAGGCTGACATTTGAACAGCATCACCATGGCAGAGCCTACATTACCTTTCAAAAAATAAATATATACCTACATATGAAAGATGTAGAGAATCGGAAGGATTTCCAGAGATTTGTAGTACATGGCTGTATTCACATCAGACTTTAGAAATAGACATGGATTTCCTTTCGATGGGGAGAGAATGAAAGGTAGAATTCAGGTTTGATCAGCATCGTCAGTCTCTTGGGCCACATTATGTGTTCCAGTTTTTAAAGCTGCCTCCTTTTCACACCTTTGAACTCAGAAGACATCATTTCATTCTGTCCTTCTCTGAGATAAGCAGCAGATCTTTCAGTTGGTGGTGAACAGATACCAACCACATTAAGATCCTTCCCAAATCTTGAACCACCTTGCCCTGCATCTCAGCTGCAGGATGGATGTGTATGGCCTGGGCCTTGTGTGCTCAGCAGGCAGATCCTGGGGAGATCATTTTGTCTCTTGAATATTCTCTACTTCCATGATCTCTGGTGGCTAGTTGAGACTTCTGACACTTTTCATCAGCCCAGCAGTGGGTGAGGGAGCTAAGGCTGATTAGTTTGAAGAAAAGGAGCCTGAGAGGAGACGTTATGGCTGTCTACAGCTACCTGAAAGGAGGTTGCAAAGAGGTGGAGGTCAGTCTCTTCTCACAAATAAGAAGAGGAAAGAGCCTCAAGTTGCTCCAGGGAAACTTTAGGCTAGACATTAGGAAAAACTTCTTCATGGAAAGGGTCGTCAGGCCTTAGAACAGGTTGCCTGGGGACGGGCTTGAATTGCCATCCGTGGCCATGTTTAACAGTTGTGGAGATGTGGAGCTCAGGGACAGGGTTGAGCAGTGGGACAGTTGGGTTAATGGTTGGACTCAATGATTTTAAAGGTCTTCTCAAACCAAAACAATATTCTGATTTTATGAAAGATTGTATCCTATAACCATGTTGATTTCCGTTGGTGCTTGTCACCTAGCTCCCTGCTGTGGTGAGCACTGACTCTGCTACCACAGGTGCCACTAAGAGCAGATCAAGGCATGCAAAGGAAAAGGTGTTTGGAAGAAATAATTTTAAAAATAGCCTTTAATAACAGCTCTGGATCCAGGACTTTAACAACTTCATAAAAGCTTGTTGCTGGTGTTGTAAAACTCTAATACACAAGTTCATTCCACATAAGAACATGGCTGTGAGGTTTTAGCTCCAGATGAGCCCAGCCTGTTTTAAAACGTGTTAAGCTGCAATGTGCTATGTAAGTTAATGCCAGCTTTCTACTTCTTACCTTTTCTGCTTGGGGCTGTGCCAGTGCCAGTCACTTACATACCCCCTTACCTTATTCACTGTAGGAGATGAGGCTGCCAAGCCAGATATTTACCTTGGGAACACACATTCTTATCCTGTAACATTTCATCAGCCACAGCTAAAGAAAAGATTTATGAACTTTGTAGCATTACGATTATTTAAGTCACTTGTTAGCCAAAAATAATGTAAAGACATACAGTGCTTGTTTCAAAGAAGTTTGTAATTAGGAGCCCTTACTTTGCTCTGATTTACAATGTAAGCTTGGCATCCAATTAGCAATAATAGTGTTCTTTTAACTAAAACACATATCCTTCCAAAATTATGCAGACTTTCCAATTACTGCACTATGATGAAATTATAGCTAGAGACTCATAAAGTTGTGCATAGTTTATAAATGCAATATATTCTTAACTGCCTTGCTGTACAGTGTATACTAGCAGGGCTCATATGTTTTGTGTGTTACGGAGGCTTGTTAAAAAGCACGTATAAGATGATTGAAAAAGTATGTCACATAATATTTATGTACTTGCTACCATTGTGATAGGCTGTTACTGCTCAGTCTGATTAACACTTCTGGTCAGTTGCAGCTGGAATCTTGTGACTCAATCTCTAAAATTCAAGAAACAGGTTAGAAGCCTCTCTTCAAAGCACCTCAACATTTAAACCCTTGAGGGTTACTAAGTGATTTCTTTTTTTACCGTGTTGCTATAATATCCACTTCATTTTGCATAAAACGGTAACAATTTTTGCTCATTTTTTAAAGCAAATTTGTATAAAAATAAATTGCAGTGCCTCACCAGCTCATATCCAGCATCTTCCCCTTGCTTTTCTTGTAGCCAGAGACAGAGCTCTGTCTGTTTTCAGTGGCATAAGAGCAGTCTGACAATCAGGAATTATTAGATATTGACATACAGTTAAAGTCAACGCTGTATGAACAGGCTTCCGAAGTGCACGATGGCCTTTAGCTGCTGTCTGGCTGGTGGGAGAGGCCATAGGAGAGCTCCATACTCTGCTCAGAGCAGCTCTTTCCCAGCTGTGATGTTCCAGCACACGAGCGGCTGGTTATTGATGAGAAAACTGTGCCTTTTACAGGAATGGGTGAGTGACTAAAGCCTGTTCAACACTGTGAAAGTGTTGCTAACACTTAGTAAGATGACTAAGCAGAGTGCTGCAGGGCTTGTGCAATGTATTTATTATTTATTACTCAGAGTTTGCTGAGGACTGTTAGTCCCAGAAGGAAACTCCCATTCAATTTGGAGAAGAATGCTGAGGAAAACGGCCTGGAGAGATACTAAGAGGAAAGTGTGTATGTTGTATGATCTGTGAGAAGTGTGAGCTCAGTGTGTATTAGCTGGTGGTGTTAGACTAATAAAGGTTTGCCATTACTATTGATTAAAAATTATTTCGACTTTGCCAAAACCTTGTGAGTGAGAGGTAAGAGTGGACAAGTAGAGGATTCAGTGGGGCTAATTCAGGTCGTTGTCATCCTGTGACAGGTCCTGTCTCACGCTTCTCTTTCCCAACCTTTTAGCAGGACTGTGCTTGGTGTCAGATCCCTGGGGAAGAAGCACTGAGCCCTGGGGGATGGAAAAGTAAAAAAGGATTGTTAGGTGGTAACAGTGCCAAAAGCTTTACAGTACCATCCCTATCCCTAAAGAAAGGAGGAAGAACAGGCTTTCTGTCACCACCATCGTGAAATCCTCTGCCTTGGGTTGGCTACATGGCTTGACAGTGTAATATGTAATAAAAGATTAGAATTAAGAGGAAAACTGAATAACCTATTAATCTCCTGAGAAGTCACTCATTCCTTAAGTCTGTCTGTATTTTTACAATTCTTCTAAACTAATAAACTGAGCATCTTCTTTAGTATGAGTCATTTAGGGGGACAGTTTGGGTTCTCCAAGTTTTGAGGCTATTTTAATTTCTCAGGCTATTCATTGTCTGTGTTTGCTTTGTTTCATTTGGTTTGGTTTTCCTTCAAGCTCTCAGTTCTATATAATATAAATGTACTCAGAGCTGTATAAATTATAGCCTGAAATGCCTCAGGGGACTTGGTAGTTACAACACTGTGTCTGCACACAGTGTCTCAGCTGCTGCAGTTTGCTGGTCCAACTGGAAGGAGGCTGAGATTCATTAGGATTCAGGAGAACATGGTGGGTGATGGCAATCTGTGCCTTCAGTCAATAAATTTGACAGGGATTCATGCTGCCATACTGCTCTGGCACACCTACCTAAGGTGTAGTGCTGATGGATGTGGAAAACTTGGTTGTAGCATTTCAGGGTAACCTTAAGAATTTTCCATTTTTTAGCCCTGTTCCAAAGGCTTCCCTTGGCCCTGGGAGTGGCTGTCTCCAGAACCATTCTGGAGCTGGCAGCCACAGTCTCGATGGTTCCCCATGCCACCCACTGCTCGGCTGCCTCCCTGACCAGCCTGGAATTTGTCTGTGACTCTCCATGCAGGTTTGGCTCTACCAAGAAGGACTAAATTGGGAAGAACGTGCTTGGGTCATGTCTGCTGTACTGTGAGCTGGCATCATCCTGCCAATTGTTGTTCTCCAATATACTAGAATCAGGACAGTGTAAGCAGGATGGAGGAGAGGGGAGCACCAAAGTGACAGTCAAGACAGGACAAAGGGAAATTTAGGGTAGGTGAGGTTCAGTCTGCACCGTGACAGACGTCCACCATCTGTGGAAAACAATAACAACTGGATAAAAGAAAGATTTATGGGAAAATGATGTGTGCAAAGTGGGGCATCAGAATTACACTGGTTCTCATTCATCTCTGTGTTGAAAACCTCAACAAAACAAGCAGCTCCTCACTTCAAAGGGCTGACACTAGCGGAGGAGTGTGCTCCATGCCCTCTATCTGGAGAAACTGCACAGGCTTAGAAAATGTGCCAGCAGCTGGTAACGGCACTGTAGCTAACGGTATGGAAGCACTTTTATATTCCTGTGTTGCAAATATTTAAGCATTAAGACATGGCAATTAGGAATAATTAGAGTGGAATGTACCTTGTATTCATGGAGCCAGGATCTAGGCCCGTGTCACCAATGTGAGGTTTATTTCTGTCGAGACTCAACAGGGTAGGACACAGAGGCTTTGGTGCCTTCCCAGGTCTGTTGCCCAGTGCCAGCACACAGTGCCAGGGTATTGGTGACGGTGGGAATCCAGGTTGGGAGTTTAAAGTAGAAAATACAGGTTTAGGTCTTGAGCTATGCAGTGCAACCCTTCTCTTGGGCTGTTTAATTGCAATTTAACTTTTTTCATCTTATGAAATAATTTCTGGAGTAATACCAAGTATTCCCAACCAGCAGCAAGAGTTGTCTTCTCACAGGAAAACCTTCTAAGAAGCCTTCTGCCAATACTGTTCCTTCCAGCCTTCCTGTTACAAATAGACATTTTTTTTCTAAGAATAGAAGTTTATCAATCTGTTCTAGATATCTAGATATTTTATTAAATATATATATATTCACTAGATGTATTTGTTAGTTATAGTTTATATATCTATTTATGTATCTACAGTACTTGGCACATACTTTTCTATTTCCTGGCTAGCAAAGGCTCCAAATGTAGCCTGAGGGAAATGAAGAGGG
>VZRI01001451.1:0-26721 GCA_013397515.1 Upupa epops
TCATCATTACTGTGATACTTCTGGTCTGTTGTTATGGGATTTTTTTTAACCTTTCTGTTTCCATTTCACTCCTTGGAAATTTTTCATTGCAGGGAGAAATTAATTAGATACTGTTTTTTACTTAAAATTATGATTAGATTGCTGTAATATAAAAAATTGCCTTTTAGCTTTGCCTCTGGAATCTAAGATTAAAAAAATAAAAAAGATAGATCTTCCAGATTAAGTTCCTAGATGAGTTGGAAGATTGCGCTCTGTGATGTGTCTGCCATTTTTGCTGCTTCTACTTAAGTGTGGAGTGCAGGAACTATTGTGGACTGATGTCCTGCTGAAATATGATTGCAGATGGGTTTTTTTCACAAGTCTGTAATGCAGCCCAAGGAGCATGACTATGTGCAGAAAGCACAGTTTATTGTTGCTTCCTACGTAGTGTAAGGTTAAGTTGACATAACCCATCCTCATAGAGACAAAGGAGAACACCTCTGACCAGAAATATCTTGACAGAAAACCCAAAGGTAATGAGAGGATCCATAACAAAAGGAAAACCCATCTGAATCTACCATAGAAAATATCCATTGAATTTACAGTCCATGTCATTAGCTGAGTTAGGTCCCTTGTCTGCAGCAGTGTGTCTACAGAGAGGGAGAAGAATCTTGTCAAGGGAGACTGCACAACTCTGTCTCCCCAGTGTGTCTCTTCAAGCAGCCTCCATTTTATACTGTGGTGATACTTCAACAACCTCTCCCCTGAGGCAGACACCTGTCGCTATCCAATCCATATTCTCTCTCTCAAGATTGCTTGCCTCTGGGAAAGCAAGCCAGGGGAGTATTTTTCTCCACACTCCCTCATGAGAATCTGAACATTAGCAGTCTCTCACAGGAAAAAGGAATCATCCGTGTGTCAACCTCATTTCTCAGCACTTCATTGGGTATCTCACTGTTAAAATCTTGTACCTGTATGTTTTTTGTGTTCCTTGTGTACGCTGCTTTTAACTGCAGTTTCACATGTAATTATAAAGAATGGCAAATAAACTCATCATGGGCCAAGTTATATTTTATTTACCTGAAGGAACGTGAGTAGATAGTTTGTAAATAGGTCACACAATCTTTTAAAGTGCACTGCTATGTATGTTTTCCTGTAGTCTCAAAAAACATACACAAGTTTTAAATAAACTCAGGTGGAAAAAAAACCAGCAACAGTTCTAAGATTTCTAGTGTTAGGCTGAACCTTTCTGATTGCTTAAAGTAGATTGAAGTTTGGACTTTCTTCTCTGTGAGGTTTCATGAAGTACGAGAAATAGTTTAACCAGGACATTAAAGGTTTTGGGTTTTGACATCTGAATGTATTATTTTACCTGTCCTCTAAACTGTATAAGGCAGAGAATGGAGAAGAAGTTGGGGGAAAGTAGAGGTGGATCAGTGAGAAATTCCTATTTATAAGCACTCAGGTAGGTTTGAAGTGATCCTGAAATTATAGTCTTATCCTTGGATGCTTTATTAAAAATATGTACTCATATACTGGAATTACTTATTTGCTCATCTATGCTGGAATGATTCTTTAATAGGGAATGGATGTCCATTTTCCTTTACCTGTTCATTTTTCTCAAAATATAAAACTGTATTTTGATTTTAGCAGCAAATTGACTCTTTGGAGACTGATTAGGAGTGTGATGGACACAGGTATTATAGTGTCCCAAGGTAAAAGAAATAGCACCGCCTTTGTGGAATGCTGTGACTTCGGGAAAGATTATTAGGTGTTATTTAGGCAGCAGGAATTCTTTGTTCATGTTGAAATTAGGTAAGCATTGGAACCTGATTCTGTAAAATGTGAGAGGCATAGAAATATGTCAAAATAAAATATTCTGCAGAGCAACATCGTGACTACTGAAAAAATGTTTTGATAATTTGGCTTCCTGTTTTTAAATGAAAGTTGTTTGTATTGTTAGATTTTTAAAAATATATAAGTACATTTAAATTTTTGCCTTAGATGGAAGTATAACACTCTGTAATAATCTTTTGTACCTTCAGCAAAAACATACAAGAAGGTGTAGTGCTGCAAGACTGTCTAACACAATAGTCACTTTCTGTTTGAAGGAGGTGCCTTACCATTTGGAAGGAGGTGCCTTACCATTTGGTGAAAGACAGACAGGAATCCATGCAGTCATAACAGACCATCACCAACAAAAGTGAAGTGCTGGCACCATCCACAAGCAGGGAGTGGAAATCTGTTGATACAGCTGCCCAGCATGCTTTGTACAACAGTGAGTGTGATTACCTTTCACTTTCCTTTCCAAACTCCACAATAAATTTCAAATGCTATCTTTTTTTTTAATTTTCCAGCAGTAGTAATTCATATTCAAGCTTCCCTTTTGGTGAAGTCTTCAGTCCCCCCTGATACTGGACCATATTGTCAACATGTAACGCCAACACAGCATAGAGGAGCTATCCAAAGGAATGCAGGGCTGGTGTGTCACTGGCAAGTGACAGTTCTAACTTCCAAGCTTAAGGCATGTGGCTGCACTGTGTCCCTACTCACAGTCACTTCATTTGTCTGGGGATAACTTTCCCAGATGGCATTATCAGTGGATTTTGACAGCTGCTTCTTTAAAAACTGCTCTGAAGATGATCACTGAGCTGCTGGCCTCCTGTATATCCATCACTGGCCAAAAAGTCAAGGTAAGCATGTGGAGAATCTTATTTAATGTACTTTAAAAACTGGCATTAATTAGTGCCTTCCAGTACATTTGAACAAATACATACACACCCCCTCAGTTATTCCTGATTTTAATTAGCAGTTTTATGAGTGATAGGTCATTCACTTTCTGGTATTAATTAGTTGAAGAGCACCTATTGAGAATGTGTTTGGCAAAAGTAGGAGAATGCGCAAGGAGAGAGGGACATTAATGAGAAGAATGTAGGTAAACAATGCATTAAGATATCAAATAAAGTTTTTTCAGGTTTAATCTTTCTTTTTCTGTCTCTCAGGTAAATTCATTAAAGTCTGATTATGGACTTACTAAAAGGTATTTATTAGATGAAGATGGAGGTGAATGGAAACTCTTTTCATAAAAATGAATAGATGTATGGGTCTTGATTCTTCTTGTGTATGCAAAATAACTTTTTGTCTGGTGGCTTAATGTTGCTGGTGTTGGTCAGGCCACCTGAATTTACAGTGGCTGAGATGAAGGAACAGTGAATGGGGGATTCAGTGGATGAAACTCTTCCTCAAAGGATTCTCCTGTTCTTGGCTTTCTGCTTCTTGCTCTACTCTTTCTTTCAGCATTTTAAAAAATGTGAGAAGCTGATACATCAAGACGATTTGCTATCATTTGTATTGAGAACAGCAAAATGTGGTAAGCAGCAGATATTCTCCTCTAGAATTTATTAATTCCCCTTAACAGTTTGTGCCATTTTCTGTAACTACCAATTGCAATGCGGGGTATTGGAGCACATGGTGCCTTCAGTAGTTTGCTTGTTCTATGACATCTCTGTCCAGGAATTGGGCTTAGCCATGGGGAAAAAAGGAAGAGAGGTGGTAAGAAGGCTTGCCCTGCATGTAACTTGCTCCCAAAGTAGAGGAAAAAAGACCATATGTAAGAAGCAAAAATCTAATTGCAGCTTACTAAAGTTTTTCTATTTGGTTGTTTTGATTTGTTTGTTTATTTTTAATAAATTGATCTGCTTTTGGTCTTAAGAAGACTATTTCACAAGAAATAATATGGGACTGTAAACAATCTAGATTTAATCTAACTCTTTTTAATAAATATTTCTATGTAAATGTGAGGATTTGAGTCTTAATGAAGCTACACTTGTATATTTAGCTCCTTTTTTAATTTGTTAAATTTTAAAAGCAGTTTCCTTGTTTTTTTGATAAATTCTTTTATGAAAAGGTTAAATATTCAGAGACTGATGTTGAAAATGTGGCCATAAGGTAGATGTGGGGTTTTTTTCCAAGGATTGATTTTTATTGAGAAATAATCCTGCTGTTTTTCCTCCATATATATCAGGGCTTACTTCTAAGCTTAGAGTCCAAAGCCTCTAAAATTACTTTAGATTTATTTTTTAATTTTCTTTTGCAGATTGGTATGACTTTCTAACATCTGATTCAATATTACTTAAATTGTAGTTTCAGCATTAAACATCTAAGAAAGATGAGTTGAGATGTTCACAGTAATATTTATTCCTAAAGAAAAGTTAGTGACATTATTTTCAGTCTGAATTGATTCCTTTGTCCATATTTGCAGGTCTTGTCATGATCACCAAGGAGGATGGAACTAGAAGCAGATATATTAGGTTAGGTGAAAAGGTGGATAACTGGCATTGTTGCAGTGTTTATTGCTTACTGCATTAATCTGGGAACAAACTTACTTCAAACCACAGAATTGTAACGGGTACAAATTAAGAAGGTATTGCTGAATGAGAGCCAAGTTTGTGATCCTTAAAACCATAGGACTAGACTTGGCCACAGGCTTCCTGCTGTCTTAGACTAAGCAAGCTCCTCCTTTGAGTGTCCTTTCCTGTTCTGTGACTTATATGGAATGTGCACCAACTTCAATGTCCAAACTAAGTTATTTTTCTCTTGTGTTACTTTGGTGTTTTTTTTTTCTCTCCTATGAAATACATAAGCATCTCTGAATTCTGTAGTAATCCAGAGCTGCGGTTTAAATCACATGATTCTCTTAACAGCTTCCAAACATAGCTGCAACAACACTGCAACCAATGCTGTCTAGGTGCATAGTGACTGAGTATGCTTAGGATTGAGTAGAATCCTTCTCAGTAACCTGAGAAATAATGTCAAACTTGGTTTCTACAGTTACTTGCAATAAACCCCATTGTTTTTCCTTGAAGCCTCTATATCTCCTTTCCCCAGCATCATTAAAGAACAAGGAACAACAGCCAAACAAAATATGTACCATTTAATGCCCCTGCTCTGTTTCCATAAATTAGCCATGTCTTTAGCAAGTCCATAATGCTAGGAAATAATTAAAGAATAAATGGTGCTGTCATGGAATATTGCATTAAGTAATCTTGTAATGACACAGCTTTAGGAAGAAATCAGTACGTTTTTTGATAATTGTCTCTTTCATGCTGTCTCGACCTCTTGCTACCTTCATGTTGGTGGTTTTAAATTTTCTGTCACTATGTAGACTTTAGATCTAGCAGGGTTTATAAGGATCACCTAATCAATAATACGATCAATATGCTTTGCTTCCTTTGGAAGAAGAAACATCCAGTGTGTGTAGTAAAACCCAGTGGCTGGTGTTAACCAATGTTTTTTCTGTCATCTTTAGAGTAGAGATTCTTCTGCTAGGAAGAGGGTTGGGGGATGAGGGATATTGGGGAGCAGAAGTTTAATATTTTTGAAAAGTCTTTTTTTCATGTATTTGATAAATGATCTTTTTGGGTTCCCTGGCACAGAAGGGCAGAGATGTAATTAGGTTGAGCACATTCTTTTCCTTTTTAAAAAAATCTCTATTAATACTTGGCTTTCTTTGCAGGTAGTTTCTAGTAGGCAAGAAGTACTGTAATTTCTTGTCAGGATTTCCTTGGCTATATTCAGTCTTACATCAGAGACAGGTAAAAATGTTTCATTGAAAACCTGGGATCAATAGGTGGTTTTAGAGCTGCTTAGGTGGATCTGCCAGCTTGATAAATTCACTTATGAAATTTAGCTGATAGGAAATATATGAGTGCTAATGAGAAGGAAAGTATCTTACTTGCTTTGGCGCAAAAAAGTGATAGAAGACCCTTGCGTATTTTCAAACTTTCTTAGAAGTCAGTTACCTGAATTTTGGCAAATAGCTTCCATGTTTTACTGCCTCTAGCCAGCTATTTTGCTGGCTCACATAGTCAAATCTATCAGCATAGGCTGATAGAGTCTGAAGAGTCTGCTATTAGATGGGAGTCCTCTAATCATTCTGCTATGAAACATTCTGTATAATGAATTGTTGTTATGCTTGGTTTGGTACTGTAAGGAAAAATAAGTGTGAAGCTTTGAACATGCTATCCTTGGACATTGTCTAATGGCTCCTTCAATATAATTCCAGAATGGCTCTTTCTCACCCTGTCACATATGCTTTGACTGTTGCGTTAGGTCAAACAGACGCTATGTCTACAGGGCTATGGCATACAGCTTTCAAGCTTCCTTTTTGTTTTTCAAATCACTAAATTAATATCCGTCCTATTCAGCTTTTGAATGTTTGTCTCTTTACAAATGGCACTTTTCTCTAGGCTGGTGATAATTAGATACCTGGCTAATGTGCTCTGTGTATTTACGCATTATTAGGATTTAATCCCAAAGTGACAATACTGTCTCCACTGATAAGCAGGATGAAATCCCTATACATATTCTACTCCATTAAGTTTCCTAATCATTTTAAGCCAATTGCTCTGAAGACTTCTGGAGTATAATTCCTATAAAATGCACCTTTCCCTACCCCATTTCCTAGTTTAAGATGTGTGGTAGTTATCTTTCTTTTGCAATCTTGGATGGTACTGACTTGTCCATCCAAGTTTATAATGTGGGAAGGTAGCTGGAAAATATTCACAGAATCACAGAAGTCTGGTTTCCTTTGTCAACCACAGGGGATGTAGCTGCCAAAGTAACGATAATGAATGGGCTGCTGGTCCCCAGAGACACTGTAGCACCATCTGTGAAGAAACTATGTGGAAGAGGTTACTGTTTGCATTTTTAAGTTCTGCTTTGGTTAGATTGATAAGGAGAAAATAACTGTCCATGTCCTTAAAGGTGAAGATCAAAGACAGTCATCAGTGTTCTGGAAATACTTTAGAAGCATTGGTAAGAACCAGGGTTTGTTTCAGGTCAAAAAAATTCTAGAAATACTTTGCTAGTGTAAATGCAGCTTTAACATTGAGAGCATGTGAATACAATGTGATCAGGAGGTGCTTTTTATTAATACCTTTTAGATATCATTTTAAAATCTGAATATCTATCTACCTATCTGTGTGGCAGCAAATGGTGTCCCGAGATATTGGTGTTTTTTATTGGCTCAGCATCTTGGCTTGCATTAGAAATAGTGTGGCCAGAAGGACTAGGGAAGCTATCGTCCCCTTCTAATCAGCACTGCCAAGGCTGCACCTTGAATACTGAGTCTACTTTTGGATTGCTTAGTACAGGAAGGACATTGAGGTGCTGGAGTGTGTCCAGAGAATGACAGCGAATCTGGTGAAAGGTATAGAGCACAAGCTGTATGAGGAGTGTTTGAGGGAAGTAGGTGAGTTTAGACTGGAGAAAAAGAATCTGAGGGGAGATCTTATAGCTCTCCACAACTATTTGAGAGGAGATTGTAGAGAGGCAGGAGTCAATCTCTTCTCCCAAGTAATATGCACTAGGACAAGACAAAACAGCCTCAAGTTGCACCAGGGGAGGATCAGATTGGGCATTAGGAAAGATTTCTTCTTGCAAAGGGTTGTCAAGACCTGAAACAGGCTGCTAGGGGAAGTGGCTGAATCATCATCCCTAGGGGCATTTAAAAAATATGATACTTAAGGACATGGCAGCACTGGTGTTAATTGTTGGGCTTGATATTTTTAAAGGTCTCTTCCAACCAAAATGATCCTCTAATTCTACTCCTAGAGAGCTCAAAAATAGACTTTGACAATTCTCTGCGAAACCACAGTGTTTTTGAGTAGACTTCAGAAAAGTCTATTCAATCATCTAAGTGTTGTCCAAATTACTTGGATATTCTGGTTAATCTTTCACTTTAAATACTTTCATCTGCACATTCTTGGGATGCTTAATGCTTGTACCTTTCAAAAATTTGATTACAATTTATTTCTAGCAGCATACACTTGTTGGTTTCACCTCTAAATGGATTTTTTGCTGAAATGTTAGGGAGTGGAATTTAAAGTAAATTAATTTTAAATTAGATAAAAATTATTGACAAATATTAAAAAAAATAAGGCTTCAATGCTGCCAAAGGGCAAATCTATTTCAAATGTGTCACGCAGATGTTTTCAGACCCTAAGGAAGCAGTAAGCACTTACTCATCAGTCTCTTGTATGTGAATGCTTTCACACCAGCCTTTAATTTGCCCTTTAAATCATGCCTGATACCCTTCTGTAAACACAGCCTTGTGATGAGATGTTTAGATTCCCTCTAATATTAGCATCACATATCCTGATTTTAGTTCAGTTTTGTGATAAAAAGCAGTAATATGAAGTGATAAATTTTATGATAAAGCCACTCTAGAAAGAAGAGCTTCATTTGGAAATATGTCTAACTTTATAGAATGCTGTGAGATGCATTTTATATTCTGCATTGCTTATGCTCAGGAGCCCCTTGTAAAAAGGGTTTATCAGAAAAACTGTTGTACCCTGTGTGAATGTGTTTTTACCATTAAATTTACAGAAGTTCCATGTGGCTGGGTTTTTCTTTATGGGGTGTGTGTATATGTCAAATAAACTGACATTTCAGTGTGAAAACTTCAGTGGTGTGAAAATGAGACATTCTGCTACCCAAAGCACCTCAGCATTAACATTGTTAACGTTATTATTAGCATACAAGCTGGGAAATCTACTGCTTAGTTTATTTGATAAGAATTATTCTTTTGTCTAATATAGATACACACTTTCTGGATGAAAGAACAGATCAATAAATGCTTATATAACAGGCCATGAATTTTACTGGAAAATTGTTCTTCCTGACAGAATGCTGTTCAAGGCAGGTTGTTTTGCCTGAAAGTTGGAGGTTCTCTGTTTGACCTATATTCCTCTAATATTTTCTAATTCTCAGTGTAGATAAGCTGATTATAAAGACTATTTAAGACATTTTATTCTTATTGAAAGTAAACCGATGTTGAGATAATGGCTGAAATCTGGACACTCTTCTGATTTACTACATAGTTTTCCTTCTTTTTTTTTAATTGTGGTTTGGTTGTTTTTTTTTTTCATACTGCTATTTTATTTTTGTATACCAGGACAGCAGAAGAAGTAGCAAGCGTGTGAAATTCTGTCCTTCATTCACACTCTGGGGTTACTCACATAAACAACTATCTACCTTTTTGTCTTGCAATTTAGTTCAAGTTCATGGTCAAGATGTGCTGATATTACACTTTCTAGGGAACTTTGAGATCTGGAAAGTCACGAGCAATTAATGACTTTGAGAAGATGGAAGAACTGCAGATATTGCTGGAAATTCTTCCAACAGAAGCTCTTACTAGGATATTTAGAGTGACATGTAATATATCATTTCTAGTAAAAGAACATTCTGGCCTGGCTGTCTGAGGAAGCCATGGGAAAGAAATTCTGAAGAGAAACATGCTGATGAAACAGAAGTAAACCACTAATCTATGATCTGAAGGTCTGCATAATTCTCAGCCCCAAAACACTTAGTTTGAGTCTTAAATGACAAGTTTACCCTGATTTCTTTTCCAGTGTTCCTAAGGTTGCACTAGTCTTGATCTGCTTTCTCCAGATGAAAGTCTCAAAACAAAAAATGCAGTACAGATTAACTCTTCTGGCAATAGAATGATTTGCAGAAGGCAGCGATTGCCATGATTTGCTAGCATTCTGTGTTAAGTTGCAAAAATGATTGATGACAGAATCGCTTTGATTGGAAGTGTTCTTATCAAATCCAACCATTGTCAAGTCACCATTAAATCCTGTGCTTTAGCACTACATGTATATATAATTCTAAATACTTGCAGTGTTGGTGGCTCTACCACTGTCCAGGCAATCCTGTTCCAAAGTCTGATAACTTTTTCAGTGAAGAAATGCTTCAGAGTATCCAGTCTGAACCTTCCTTGGTGCAACCTGCCATTTCGACATATTTTTTGCTACTTGGGAGAATAGACCGATGCCCACTTCACTATAACCTCCTCTCAAATTGTTGTAGAGAGTGAGAAGATCTCCTCTCAGCCTCTTTTTCACTAGGCAAAATTCACCTACTTCCCTCACATGCTCCTCAGGGAACTTGTGCTCTATACCTTTCACCAGCTTTGCTGCCCTTCTCTGGACACATTCCAGCACCTCAATGTCTGTCTTGTAGTGAGGAATACAAAAGTGAACCAGTAATCAAGATTATTCCTGTGCTGAATAGAGGGATGCGATTGCTTCCCTAGTTCTTTTGTCCGAGCACAATTTTTAATGCAAGGTAAGATGCTGTTGACCACCTTGGTCAGATGACCAGGGCACACTGCTGGAGTGTATTCAGCTGCTTGTTGATCAATACTCTCAAGTCTTCTTCCAGAGTGCAGTTCTGCAACCTCCCCTCCCCAAGTCTTTAGCCTTCCATGGGATTGTTGCTTTTTAATTTATTTTCAGCCAAAAATAGAGGTCATTATTGAGAAATAGTTCTGATATTCTAGAGACCTGGATATTGTTTAACTATGTCTAGTGTCTTACAGCTTTTGAGAGTGACATATATTTCTTGGAAGAAGCCTTTAGTGCTGAAAGATCTTCTGCTCTTCTAATGATGTAATAATCAGGAATTAGCCTTTTCTAGCCATTTGAAATGTACCCTGTGTACTACAGTTCTGTTGTGTTCCCTGTAAAGGCAGGCAAGTATTTTAGTAGTCACTGATAATACAGTGGTGGTTCTATTAGGCTCTTCTAACCCAGCTGCACTCTATTGTTGTATGAAGTGGTGTAGGTTGTTTTGCATCGTGAAGGGGTAAGAGGAGAACTGACAATAGCCACAACAGTGACTGTCTTTCACATTTCTGTCGCTCTGCAGAAGTGGACTGCTGACCACAGCAGCTGAGTCATGACTCGCTGCATGCATTATGTTGGAGCTTCTACCATCCCTATGCATAAAGTGTCTCAGTGGTTATCAGGGCTAATGTTGGCATTGCTCATTAGTCCATCAGGCCAAACTTCCCTCCTTTTATATTCACATAGTGGAGAAGTTCTCTCTGTACCTTTCTCTGTTTAAGACAACCTGTCAAAGCTTTATTGCAGCTTGGGACACTGGTAGAAAGAGGGCACTGAAGCAGAAGGTTATTTGTGTAAAATCTTTGGCTTGTAATTGGCTTTCATTTTTATACCTAGAGCACTCCTTACAGCTTCTGTGACTATATTTGGGATCACAAAACTGAAAGCAAGGCGTGTTTATTTAGTCTTTGGGGCTTTCGTGCCCCAGTGCTACTTACAAGGCAGTCACGATTTGGCCCATAAATTGCTTGGTACTTTGCACTTTCAGCAGTATGATTAAGGACACTCTGTCTATGAATAAGTTATTTGTACTCCAGTCATCACCAAAACATTGTTAATAGATGTTCTGTAGGATTTGGCTTTGACTTGCCCTTTTCAAAGTTCATATAGCCTGCCATCTGAATCATAGACAGTGGATGCACTGAGGTCTGATCTCCCTGCTATTTGCCAAACTGAAAAGATATTAAATGCAGGGCAGCAGCATAGACATACCTGACACTGTCGAGGGCAGGCCATGCCATTTAGAGCTGCTTCTCAAAGATAATATTTTTGTATGTGACATTGTGAGAATGAGGTGTTACATGATTCTGTATTTAAGAACAAAATATATCATGCCATGATGTTCATGAGCCGCCTCTTCACTTTATCAAAGGCTTTTTGTCAAACTGATAAATATCAAATATTGATTTGTGTTGTTTTCTTGGCACACCTCTTGAATTTGTCAGGTTTAATGGATCTTCCCCGTGATGTTTCATTTATCATGGAATCCATAGTCATTTTCAAGTAAAATGACAGCTCTTATGATTGAACAGTAACTTCAGCATTACTCAAGATAAAACTTGCCTGCTATTGATTAAAGTCAGGTGTCTCTATAATCATGGAAGAGTGATCTATCAGCCTTCCTTTTAAAATGATATGTCAATAGTAATTGCAAAAAATAGTTTGTTCTTCCTGTGTATAGGAAAAGGTTTTAGAACTAAACACTGGGTATTGGATTTACATTGCCTGATACTGGTGTATATCATCACTTACCTTTTAAATGTTGGAACATCTTGGTTTAAGGTTAATAAATACTTCTAAGGAAATTATGTGAAAGGATTTTGTATTTTCATTCAATGTAAGTTAAAACCCCCTGCATTTAGCACTGTTTAGCACCCAGGTCACAGTCTTCATGGATAGACTGAATAAGCAGGAAGAACTCCTTCACATACTGAGAAGTAAATGCCAGTCACTGTCAGCTTATGATTTCCAGTATCAGGGGAAAAATTTCTCTAAAGGTTCATTTTAAAAAATAAATGTCTGTTTTTCTAGCAGTTGTCAGTGCAAATACCTTAAGCATACTTATTTAATCTCATCCTAATAATATTACTTGGATTGTCAGAATGGTGGTATTTTGGAGCAGATTTGCAATGAGTGATCTGTTTCTTGTAAGCGAATGTTAGGTAGTTTAGGAGTGCATGCTGGAACATACCTCCCTCTCCACCCCCTGTCCCAGCTTTTTATAAATGTCAGGAATATTTAGCATAACTTAGTATGTTTGAATTCTGAGAATCTGTATTTGTAGAAGTTTTCTTTTTGGAGGCAGTGCTATCATTATTCCTTACTCTGATACCTATAGTAAATGTGGGTTCATGTAATTTCTCAGCAAATTTTGATTTTTCATTTTTCATATACTTTGATAAATCTGAGCCAACATTAATGCAGCTCTGTTAATATAATGGAGTGGAAAGATAAATGGGTAATTGGTTTTGAGGAGCTGATTAACTTTCATAATGGTTTATTTTTTATATTACTCTATACTACAGCTAGTCATAACTCAATGCAGGTGCACTGCTTGTTTGGGGTCCACAGCTGGTGACTGAGTTGCTTTGTTTTCTTGGTTGGTTGGTTGGTCCAGATCAAAATGGAGAGCAGCCACTTGGTTAAGATTTTATTTTTCAGCAGTTTAAAATGCTATATTAGCAGCTCCCTAGGCATACTCTGGCTCCAATAAAATTTATCTTTGCTGCAATGTGGTTTCTTTCCTTTGGTTTTACTCAAGTCTTGACATGGAGATGTGACAGTCATTTTATTGTCAGACAGAATATTGAAGCAGAGTGGGTGGAACTGAAGGAGAACTGAATTCAGAGCTTTCATGTGAACAAGTTGTTTGCTGTTCAGTCTTTTCAAGTTCTTACAAAGTTAACTCCTTTTCTCCTATGTGTCTTCTGCATTGCCTTCCTGACTGCCTTCTTTCCTTCCACCCTCTTTCAGCCCTCCTATTCTATCCAAAACAACAGATTAACCTCTCAGTTAAATGTGATGTCTCCTGGTACATGCTTCAGGTTCCAGCCGTGTTCAAACTGGGAACTACAGTACTTAGCCTTGACAGTATCTCTCTCGAAAGTTTGTCTAAGAACAAGCACCATAAAATGGCAATAAACTGGTTGATGCAAGATTGCTGAGAGCAAGTCACGTTAAGCCCGTTTAACCGTTTAACTTTGTGATTCTGCTCTCCATAAATGGCTGGCTAGGAGTGGTATAGACTTGGTAATTCTAAAAGAGGCAGGAAGTTTAGAAGTTTAGATCTGCCCTATATTTAACTTACACACTACTATCCTAAAACTAACAAATTTAGAATTTGACACATACATTCCATTCACATTAAAAATTATGAAGGTGTCCATGATTGCAATGAAGAAAAACCCCCAAATGAATTATGTAACTGCATGGACCTTTGGGATTTTATTTTGCTGTTACTAGATTGACTGTTAGATGGTTTAAATGGAAGTTTTCTTATACTGCCAGAAACATATCAGTCAATTTAACAGAAAACATTTCCACAGGGAAATTAAGGTCCTTGTGAGAAAGGTTGAAAACTAAGTGGACTAAGTGCAGTCAGGCACCAGTGATTCCTTGCAGGTATCACAGGTCTTAGCTAGGTGCTCTCTGAAAAGCTTGCATATGTTGTGTTTCCCTAAAATGACAGGTTATTTATTGCTTTATGTCTGACAATGTTCTTTTAAAGGAGCCATGTTAGAGTCCTCTTGTGAGCACTCAGAACCATCATCTGATTCTTTGTGGTAGCTACTGGAAGAGTAAATTTCCAGTAAAACATTTTCTGTTAAAAGGCCCATGTTGGGGCAGCCACTGTCATCAATGCAGGATGGGGGATGCAGAGACGTGAGAATCAGGTTGCTTCTGACTTCACAGGAGCAAAGACTACTGAGCACTAGATAGAGCGGGTTTTTTTGAGACACATTAACTAGTTCACTGCTTTCTTCTTGCTGTGTGAAATGCTGGCAGCAGAATGATTTCTTTTTTAATTATTTATTTTTATTTCTAAAATAATAATAAAAAAATCTTGTGGGGAAGGAACACGCCCTGTCTGGAGAGATGAAAGAAGCATGTAATTCAGGAGCTACTCAAGTTTCACTTCACAGTCAGGCTTCCTCTGTGGTCTTTGTGTGTTTTTTGCACTTACACTCCCGAGTTGTCCAAATGTAGGTTCATTAACCTTGGCTGGCAAATACTAAGATTTAGCTGGTAATGTAGTTTCAATTGAAGCACTGCTTGATGTGGCAGCAAGATCCATGTCGTCTTGTTCCACATGGAGGTTGCAAGGTCCACAGCAGAATAAGAATTATATACAAAATCATCTAGTGAGAGAGAGGAGAGGAGAGGAAAAGAAGCTATAACATAGACAGGATAACAGTGGGAATCCATCAGGCAAATCTTAACAACTCATCCCTATACATGTGTTTTCTGTTCTCTGAGGAAACCTGTTGATTCCTGTCTTCCCTTTAAACTTTCCCAATATTTTGAAGTGTTCTACTGTAGAGCTGAGTCTGCTTGCCATCAGCGTATAATTAACTCTTTCATAGGCTTTACCTCAGCTCTGTTTCTCTGCTTACTTGTATGTTGCAAAGTAATTTGGACACCATGAACTTCTATTTCTAGAAATGTATTTTATACTAGCACTTTAAAAAATGAAGCGATGATATGGGAGAGAGTAGTAGTTATTTTAATCAAAAATCATGCGCCAAAGTACAGTTGAATACTAATAGAAAGGTGAGTGGTTTTGATCCAGTCCAAGTTGAAAGACTATGCTGGGACACTGTGTCCCTAAGTGAGTATGGTGTGTGGTTATTGGTGTGGCTAATACATTCTTGATATAGAAGTAGCAGGAAATATTGCATATTTTAAGAACTCGACAAAGCTGTTTCAAGCTACTAGTTATTACCATTCACTCAGGTCTGATGATACAGACTGGCCTATTCATGTTTAATACGGTAAATTGCCGGTACATTGCTGAAGCACATCCAGTTTGCTCCAAAAGGTAACAAACGCACGTGTTACAACTGAACCAGAGGATTGTCCATAACTTTCTTTGTCTTGGCAAATTTTATATCAGGAGCCTGGTGACAAAGTTCCATCTTTTATGAAGTTCTATGGAATCATGCCATTTTCTGCCATTTGACAGTGTTATGAATAAAAGAGACAAATTCAGCTGTGAATTTGTGGTAGGGAATGAATTACTTTCAGAACAAGAACAAAACAAAATACGTTTCTGTTGTTGCTTTGTGCCAGTGGACAAAAATAAGCAGTATTGCTATCGTGATTGTCTCTGGAATGACAGGCGATTTATGAAAAGCAGATCATGGGGGGAGAAAACAAACAAACAGTTTTCCTGTGTTGAAAAACTCAGTGTAGATTTTATACTGGATAAGGCTTTTAACTGACAACTAAGGCTTTGAAGTATGTAATTTGTTAGAGAAGTATGGTATCTGATTGAAACTTGATTAATGTTGTTTGGTAGGAACCCATTCTATATATTCTCATTAAACTCTGACATGGCCAGCAGCAAAGGACAGTGCTGTTGAACACCTCTGGAGGATGCCATGTAATGTTAGCACAAATGAGAAACTGGAAAAATATAAATGAAACTTATAGCCTGCCATCCAAAATATGGTTTAGGGAGAGTGTGATCTGTGTGTGAGCATTCAAAGACACCAGACCTTTGTAGATAGATGAGGAGTAATGACTGCTTCCTTGTCAGAGGCTGGCAGTTCCATTCATACTGGTAGAAGTATAAAAGGATAGGGACACAGAGAAGCACTGTGCACAACAGGACTGTTTCCTAAGTCACTTTAGTACCCTGATCTAGAGCGTTGAAGTGACATTTCAGAGGCCAGTGTTTCACCACCCTCATTGTAAAAAAATATGTTCCTTATATCCTGTCTAAATCTCCCCTCTTTTCATTTAAAACTATTACTTCTTGTCCTAAAGCAACAGGCTCTATTGTCATATTCTCTATAACACCCTTTAAGTGCTGGAAAGCTGCTGTGAGGTTTCTACAGAGCCTTCTCTTCTCCAGGTTGAACAACCCCAACTCTCATCCTTCCTTTATACCAGAGGTATTTTCAGAACCAAATCATTTTTGTTGCCTCCTCTCATTCTGCTCCAGAAGGTCTATGTCTTTCTTCTACTGAGGACTCCAGAGCTTGATCCTGGTAGACTATTACTAGAGCAGATGGCCAGAATCACTTCTGCTTGGTGTGTATGCCAGATTACTGCACTGATGGCCATTATGTGATCTTGGTTTTCTTTTTTCTTCTTACTCTGAAAGATCTGTTAGCAATTTGAATTTATAAGGTATTTTCAGTATTTTAATTAACTTAAAAGTGGAGTGTTTTATTCTGGCAAGTCTCTTAATATACCTCTTACTATAACATGGAATTAAGCTGGGGCTTAAAGGGCAGTGTGCACTTGAAAAATGCTTTGACCGTAGCTGGAAGAAGCTGGCAAAATGTGTGTGAGCTTCTTGTTTTCTAAGGATCTCCTAATCTGACTCATTCAGATGTCAATGTTGTGGGTGCTGAGCATGCTTAGTTCTAGGTTGCTGCAAGAGAGGTCGCAGAATTACATACCAAGAATTTAAAGAGTCACAAATGCTGTTGCCTCTGAAAGGGATAACTAGTTGGAGTACAAGTTGTTATGAATGCCTCTGAATCACTAAAAACGTAGTGCTCTTGACTCTGCTAAATCAGGGATTGTTGTACTATTTTCGATAATGCAGTGTAAATATGACGGTGTAATGTCCTATGGGTTTAGTTATATTTTGTATGTTGAAATCAGTTGTAGCAGTTTTGTTGTATCAGTGAAAACTGATGTCTGTGATAAATATCAGTCTATCAGCTGAATTCATTAATATGTTCTTCCTTCATGCATTATACAACTCAACATCTGTGTCTATGAATCCAAAGGAAACATTTGCAATAGCCCTACTCTTCTTCAAATGACTGTGAATATTAATATTCCCTACCTCTAAGATCCTACACAATAGGAAGTGTGTAAATTGGCCTTGTTTTGGCCATATGCAACAGGTTTCAAAAGCTTCATTAACCTATGGAAGATATTTATACATTTTCATTCAATTGCTTTGCTCTCTTGCCCCTCATTGAGTGGCCTCATAATGAGGATTAGCTCATGAATTTCTATTCCAAATGCCACCCCAATTAAGTTCTGCTGCCCAGGATGAAAAATAAAATATTATTTACTTTTGATAGTTCAAACAGTTCCTCACCCAACATTTTCTCAAGGATGCTAAAAGATTCCCCAAAATCTTTGCTGATTACAAGCTTGTTTGACATTGCTGGCCTCTGAGGTGTTTTTGTCTTCTTCACCTACTCCAACTCTTACAGAACAGTAATTTATGCTATTCTTGTCCTTCACAACAGTTTTTTCCAAGTCCCAAATGCTATATTATCCAAAGAAGTTTTCTTCACACTTGTTCCTCTATGGTGGTGTTGGTATATTTTCTTTATATTCTGTCTTTGATTTCCATTTGTTGCATGTCACTAGTTTATCTTGCAGCACTTTGGAAAATGTGTCGTGTTTGTTAGACAGCTGTTACTTTTCCATAATCACCTACCTGGTCTATCTGACACTGCCAGAACAGTGGCTTATTGTTTGACATATCTGAGGCCTTTGGGTAGCCTGTGTTCTCTACTTTATGGTTTCAACCCCAGTAATTATAATATCTCATGCCAAGGGTGTCATTATTTCCTTTTTCCCCTTTCAAATAGGGGAACCACATCACCAGGCTTGCGCTGAACACAGACTGGTTTTGTTCTGTCACCTTTCATATACTTACTGAAAAACATAAGATCTAGGTATTACATTTTTCATAAAATTCAGCACTCCTCCAATTAGTAAAAATAGGTTCAGAGAGAGCTGATTCTTCTCAATATATTGAAAACTGATAAGAAGACTCAAAGTACAGAAGACATAACTAATCATTCTGCAAGCCTTTCTATTCCCAGTGCCATAATGTTCTTCACCATTCTTGGCAATTTTGACTCTAATAGGGCTTTGCATAATTTTGGGGTTCTTTTTTTTTGTAATTCCTTGACTGTGAATGCAAGAGCTATTACAGTTGATCATAATTCTAGTGAGACCTGTTTAGTAATCTTCCAGTACTTCAGTGATGGTACTACAGGAAGGATAGGGAGAGGCTTCTTATCAGAGAGTCCAGTGATAGGCCGAGGGATAACCATTTTAAACTGAAAGAGGGGAGATTTAGATGATTTTGGGAAGATGATTTTTTTAATGTGGGGGTGGTGAGGCACTGGAATGTGCTGTCTCAAATAACCTTTGTATATTCTCTCCTTGGAAGTGTTCAAGGAGAGGTTGGATGGCACAGTCTTGTCTAGTAGAAGCTATCGATGCTCATGCCGGGGAGGTAGAAACTAGGTGAGCTTTAAGATCCTTTCCAACCAACCATTGTATAATTCTGTGATTCTAGTTGAAGAGTTTGACATGATTATTCAGTGACAATTTATCTATACCTGTTTGATGCTGAGTAATAATCTTTTTCATATTAATAAATCTGTACATGTTGTATACATAAGACAGGTTTAGGTTGTGATCTACAAAATCTATTGGCATTTCTGTCTGAATCAACCATCTTTCTCTTTTTATGATCAGATTAACAAGGCAGTGGGAAATCTATTGTAGGTATTTACCAGATGATTTATAATCACTCAGAACAAGATGGTAGGGCCTCACTTTAAAGT
The DNA here is from genome assembly GCA_013397515.1 of Upupa epops. Lineage (NCBI taxonomy): Eukaryota > Metazoa > Chordata > Aves > Bucerotiformes > Upupidae > Upupa > Upupa epops. The sequence goes on from VZRI01001451.1 coordinate 18,947, forward strand.
GCCTGTGTTTGCCTGTTATTCCCCCCAAAATTTAAAAAAGAGATGGTAGACAGAAAAGTAGCAAGTCTGAGGGAAACAAATGTAATGCAGTGGCAAAATACAGGTATATTTTTCTTGGCTAAACATGACATTACTTTTTGAACCATTATGGAGAACCATCCATTCAATGTTGTTTGCCTTTTATTATTAGCTATTAGTAAAACATCCATTTGCATTTCCCATTGCTTAGCCAGGGCTCACAAAAACAGTAGAACTCCTCAGAGACACTGTAGCAACTTTTTCCTTTAACATTTATGCTAATTCCTGCAAAATACCCTTTTGAATTACTCTGCAATTATAGTTCGAAGAAGCTGAAGTATCAAATGGAGGTTAATCTTCTGTTAAGCTGCAAATAAGAGGTAGGAATCTAAATGTTATGGATTTAGGGTTTTGTGAAGGTAAGGTTGCTTTTTTTCCTTTGTTTGTTTAAATTTTCCATTTTAGTGCTCATTGAATGAAAAAGCTAAAAAATTCTGAACAGAGTGATGAAAATTGATTTGAGGAGTCTTCAAAGAGTGATTAGTTAGAGTTGCCATGAAAGCATCCTGATATTATTGTTTTCCATAGCTAAAAGCACTAATGACCTATGAAGACTGAAATTTTCCAAGATACTGTGTTTGAAAAGCAATCAGAAGGCCTTCATTGTCTGATCTGCCAATATAGAGAGTTTCCTTCTTTTGTCATTTCCTTCTTTTAATTAATATTTGCATGGCTTTGACCCCAGTTACTTCTGGGAGCCAGTTAACATCTAGTAGTAGGTGTTTGCTATATGTTGGGGGGTACCTTGAGGAGATAGCTCATTAAAGTTACTTTAATGTTACTACATGCAGAGATCAGGGAGGACCATCTTTTAGCCCATGGGCTATAACTAGCCTAAAATATTTGACTGCTTCTGCTTCTTTTCCATGTTCTGCCCGATAAGTCTTAAGAGTAGGCTGGCAAGGCATCTTCCAACTTTTCTGGAATAACTGGAGTTGTTCTTGCTTATAGGATGTCTGCATTTGATTGTCTTGTCTTAAGTGAGGGTTTTCCCTTGCTGGTGGTGCTATAAGGACATGGATTGTCATTGTTAGCACCGTTCTCTCGGATGCCTTTTCCTACGTCATTTGGACATTGAGGAAAGAGGGCAGCTGAGATCTTGCCTTGTCCTGATCCTGATCCTGATCAGAGAAGATCTCTCTATGAGAAAATATTTCAGGTGCAAGCATAGTGCAGTTGGCCCTGCTGTTTTGGAGATTGTACACTGTATGTAGATTGAATTATCTTATTTATGCAGTTTAATGTCTCTCTGTGGCAGAACCTTGGGCTTTGCAGATTCCTGTACCAAGGAGGTCAGGTCCCAGTGGTGCATGCTAATAGTGATGCTACTTTAACAGAGCTCTTGGCAACCATTACACAGGTGACACTTCTTGAAGTGTAGAGTATGGAGAGTGATTATAGTGAAATGTAAAATAGGATAAAGGATACAGTTTGAAGGTGTGCTGTCTGCATACTCCAGAGATTAACACAGCCTTTTGGTTGAAGTAACAAACATTTCAGTAAACTGCAGACTGGTCTAGTTAGTCTTGATGTGTACGTGTGGCTTCACATCAAGCACTCTGTGTGGACATGGGTGAATAACCCTTCCTGTCCATATCATTTTTTGCAATCAGCTGCCTTTACTGATACCTCCAGCTCAACCTTTTACTTCAGATGAGAGTAGGATGGGGTGATATGCTGCTCACCCATTGTGAGTCTTTATTCTCTAGGATTACACAGACTTCTCCTTAATCAGGCAGTTTTTTATATCATTTCTGCAACTGAGATTATTCTTTTGCAGTTGAGAAGATTATCTCAGTTATGCATGAGCTTTGAGGTTGGCACTCGTAGAGTCAGTACTTTGTAGAAGATTAATTTCATCATAATTTAGAGGGCTTCGATGTAGATGTTTGCACTGAAACTGGTTTAGACTCCTTTTATACTGAGTGGAGATAGATGAGCACTTCAAAATTAATTTGCTGTTTTAGATGAACTTTCTAGAGAATGTTCTATTTGTTTTCTATTTGGTATGAAAAAAAATCTGGTAAGAATTGGATAGTGAAGGACATAAATTACTGTGATAGATCTGATTATATATCTTTCCTAGTTTCCTAGTTTCTCTCTGTACATTTACACTGTATGTTTATGAGAGTCAAGTCACACTGAAGAAAGACTTTTGAATTCTTTAGTGTATGTTGGTATTACTCAATTAAGCTGTTAATTAAACATTGTATGTTACACATGTTTATTAAACGTGCTGCTGCATACTTGTACGTAAATAGCAGTAGTTATCCAATTTAGCCTGCTTTATCTGATATGTCTGCATCCTATATTTGTGTTTTCTTAAACATACTTAATCTAACCAGTTTAAATTTCTTATTGGGCATAAATAAATCATTACTGTGGTTTTCCAGTCTTTAACTGTGAGTAACACCAGTGTAGCTTGTTTGATTAACAGTTTGATTAAGACATGTAAAATCAAGTCTTAAGTCACTGATTTTTAGCCCCCACACCATTATTTCAGACACAGATTTCTTTCTGGCATTATTTATACTGAAACCTGGAGTAATTATCTAAATCAATGTATTTAATTATTAAGTAAAGTGCTGTCAACATGAGTAAAGACAGACAAGTCTGGCTGTTCTGGAAGTAGAAGTTTCTCCAATTGATGTATTCAGTGGATCATCAAGATCTTGCCTTACTTTTCAAACTTATTCAAACACACAATGCTACTGATTAAGAATGAGAAGTACTAGAAATTCAAGTCTTTGTCACATGTCTGTTTCTGAGAAATTTAAATAGCTTTGCAAAGAAGTTCATGATAATGGTAGACTTCAGGTGCTGCAGAAAAACAGCATGACAGGTCACAGCAGTCTGAGTGGCACTGCAAAGCCACACTGACAGCTTTGCTTTTGTCTCAGAAGGTAGAGGACGTAGCAAATGTGACTGGTGACTATTTTAGGTTATATTTCCACTCTATAGGGACGAGGGGTGGAGAAGTTAAAGTGACCTATTAATGTCTTGGAGATGCTTGTGAAATGACAGTGCTTGCAACCCTGTAGAAAGGAATAAAGTAGCCAAGTTATTAAACTCAGGAAAAGGCTGATTTATGGAATTGATAGGTGTAATCTCTTGCAAAAATCTTCTATGTAAAAAAGGTCTTTCTTCATTTGTCCTGTATGTATGTTATGAGAAATTAGAATAAGTAAGAAAAAACCCTCAGGTAGCAGTAGGGCAGAAAAAGAAGGGCTGTGAAGAGGTTTTGTTTTTTAATCATTTTAGTTGCTTTTGTTTAGCTTTGTGTTTTCTGATCGATTGTTTGATTTTTGTGTCTTCTTTGCTTACAATATTCATGCAGTGCTGCCTGTAGTCCCCATTTCTTGGTTGTAATTTCAACATATTCTATGTGCTTTTTCTTTTTTGGTTTTTTTTTTTTTTTTAGTTCCTGGTGGTTCACATGTCCTCCATCATTTCCCAGCTGTAATCACTAATGACTGATTCCATGACTTCTCAAGGATAATTTTTCTGCATCAGGATTGTATTTGAGGAGCAGAAGAATGAATAAAGACAATGATTAACATATAGGATGAGAGAAGGTATAATACAGGAATACAAACTAGGCTAATGGGCAAGGAAGATGAAAAGATTCTAATACAGTCATGGAAAATTGGGAGAAATAAAGGAAAGTAGATATCACTTCAAGCTGGAAGAGTGAATCATAGCATTAAAGACTGTTTGGCTTTCAGAATAAAGATACATTGTGATTAGATTTCCAACAAATTAATTATTAATACAAACAGAGAAAGAATATGTTTAATAGTGTCTAAAGAAAAAATATTCTCTTAGTTTTTCAAAGAAAGAATAAGTTTAAGAGATATTCATTAACTTGTTTATTTTAATTGATAAATTGTATATATTTTTCTCAAAAGCTAAAACTAGTGAAAAGCGCTTTTTGAATCATTAATAGCTTATAAGAAATAGTGAAAGACAGGTTAGATCCTAGACTGGAGAAGAAAAAACAGTGTATACAAAGTATAGCTTAAAGGTGAGGGGGAAAACAGTATAATACATAGAACTAAGGAAGAAAAAATTATCTAAATTAATTATGAACCAATTAATAGGACCCAGAGGATAATTAAATAAGAAGAAAGAAACCACATTATTTTGATAAGAAATAGTTCCATCAAACAAATCTATTTACTTGCTTCAATGGAAAATCAACATCTGGTGGACAAAGAAAGGGAGAGCAGCCTGTGATATTTTACCCTGGTAGGAATTTTGGTGTCATCTTATGTGATATGAGCAAAAAAGCTAGTGAACAGGTTGACCAGGTGAGACTACTATGCAGTGTCTATGTGCTTCAATGGAAAATCAACATCTGGTGGACAAAGAAAGGGAGAGCAGCCTGTGATATTTTACCCTGGTAGGAATTTTGGTGTCATCTTATGTGATATGAGCAAAAAAGCTAGTGAACAGGTTGACCAGGTGAGACTACTATGCAGTGTCTATGTGCTTCAATGGAAAATCAACATCTGGTGGACAAAGAAAGGGAGAGCAGCCTGTGATATTTTACCCTGGTAGGAATTTTGGTGTCATCTTATGTGATATGAGCAAAAAAGCTAGTGAACAGGTTGATCAGGTGAGACTACTATGAAGTGTCTATGTGCAGCTCGCTGATCCCCTGCCTCCCACCCCATTTATTTTACTTTTAAATGAAAAGGGCACTCAGTAAGGTCCTGCAAAGGGTTCCGTAGTGCAGTTCTATGTAATATTTTCAAGTTCAATTTTGCTGATAGAATAGAGCAGAACATCTCTGGATTTTACTCTTAGGAAAATACCATATTAAGCTTCGAAAAGTGATGAACTGACTAATCACTGGTTCAGTAGTGGAGGATCCCAGGGCTTGCAGCAGATGGCTAGCCACATGTCTAGAACAAGAAAAAGGTCAAATAAACTTTTCCTCTTTTTGTAGGAGGAAAATCACAGATCTTAAGCTGAACTATAAGTAGTTTTGCTTGTAACAAATTAGAATTAATTAGTATCATTCTTTGGTATAAAACTGAATAGTGTCTGAAGTGTTAAGCATCATCCTTGAAGAACTATATAGATAAAGTGAAAACAAATCCAACAGGGTTGGAAAACACAAACTATGAAAGAATTCGGTTTTGAAAGAGTATGATCTCATTTGCAATTGCACAAATTCCTAATAAAAAGGTGGTAATTACTTTCCCACACCTCAATAGTCACAGAAGAAAATAGTAAAAATTTGTAAATGTTCTTAAGCAATGAGGAAATCACTTCAAAATAGTGAGGCTTGTTAAACACTGGACTAGCTGACTGAGAAAGAGTGTGGAACCCTGTTCAGTTCAAATGGTCAACAGATTTTCTGTTGATCAGAAACGTGACCTGACTTTCCTGCTGGAGACCTCTTCTAGTCGTATTTTGCTATAGTTTTTCTAATTCACACATCTAAATGTGCTTCTCCCCTTTCAGGATAAGCTCTGCTTAGTTAAAACTACTGACAGAAGTTTTGTAATGAGAACAGTATGTTCAGTACTTCAGAACACAGAATGACTTGTGTGGGATGAGAGGTACCCTGCTATTGCATCCAGTGTTTACACAGGAAAATAACTCCTGTTATCAAAGGCTCCATACAGACTTGGTAAGAAATTAATAACCAACTATGTAATTTTATGTAAATATTAAAGATAAATATGACTGGGGTAGACAATGGGGAAAAATACATTTGTTAGATTTGGATGTGACCTTTCCCTTCTGTTACTGCTACAAAACCTAGCATGAGCCCTTGGTAAAATGTTTTAATCTATATTTTCCTGCTACTATTTCCACCTGAATTTAGGGCAGGTAAGTATAAATCAGGAAACAGAACTCAAGCTGGTGAAGCAATGTTACTAGTATGTTTTGCGTATTATATTATATTATATTATATGAAAGAGTGCTATAGCACTGTTCAATATACATTAAAATTTCAGTGGTATATAAATCTACTGTACTAGTCAGCTAGAAATAAATCCTGAAATATTGGGCTATATGCATTAATCTTTCCTTTCCCTCCTGTAATTCTGAACAATTTGAAGTGTGCTGACTTAAAGAAAAACAAAGCACACAAAAAACCAAAACAAACCAAAAACAAATGAAAAAAATTCTGTGTGAAGATGCCAATATTTCTGAGAGCTACAGGTTTGAAAAGAAAGCTAGGGAAATACCAGAGAATTACACTGAGGATGAAAAATGTACCTAAGTATATATTAAAATTTTAAACAAATCTACTACTCCTGAAATAAACTGACTTTTCTGTCAATCTGGTGGGTTTATACAGGAGATAATGTTCTAGCCAACTATTACAAGTGCTGATATTAAGGATTTCACTTACAGAAAGAAACTATGGGGTATTGGGCAGTTTTCATACTAATGACACAGGCTGCGACTGCTTCACATTTGGATTTTATATCATTTTGCCATCTGGACTTGTAAATTATGTTTCCTTCCCCACAGAGATAAAGAAAATTCCCTTTGAAGGTGATTTTTTGTTAACCAGTATTTTTCAGAATGTACTTTGTAAATGAATTCAGTAATTTCCTACCGTTTCACCCTAAGGCTGCCATATCTGCCTGGAGATATCCACAGTTTAGGGTCAGTTGTGAGGTATAAATCAATAAGAACTCAGTCCAGTTCATTTATCTTCTACTCTCCTTTGACTCAGCCTCAGGAGTGAAAAGGGTTGGGGGTAGGGGTGAGGGGAAGAGCAACACTGACGTTTGCAATCCTCAGTAGCAGTATCCTTGTCAAATTACCCCGAAAGCCTAAGACTTGGGTCATCAGTCAATTGGCACTACTTTTGGCATTAAGGACACTTTTTTTCTTCTGAACTGTATTCCTAGTGAGCCAGGGTATTTAGTTCAGTTTAAGAGTCTGAAACACCCATGTACGCAGTCCCAGGGCTCACCAGTAGATCAAGGTAACTAGATTAGAAACATAACTGTAATCCTGTGTAAAATAGCAAATGAAAGCCTTTTTTTTTCAGTTGGGTTGTATTGTTGCCTTCAGAAATGCTGGATTCTGGGTTGTTACAGAAAGGAGGAAAACCTAATGGGACATAAAATTGACTCGTACTGAATGTTGTGATCTCATTTAGCATCTTTGTATTATGCAGCACTCACCCTCTCCCAGTGTTTTGAAAATTCTCAAGGTGTTATCCAAACTGCATGGAGGCTTCTTAGCCCTGAATGATACATATGTATGAAAGTTTCTTACATATCCAGTGTTGCTCCTTTTGTACTGATGCTTCTGGATATGGAGGACTGGGAGGTGGCGAGGACAAGGAATTTTTTTTGATATATGTTTGGCTGATTCTAGAAAATATATTCAGAACAAAACAAATGGGTTTGAGATGCAAAATGAGCCACCTTCTCACTCTTTCTGTTAGCAAGGGACTCATTTTTTTGCTATATGTATGTAAGTTCAACTACTAGTTTGTTATATCACTTTGGTATTTGGGTTTTTCTTCTGGTAGGCTTTTCTGTTCATTTTGGGTTTGTTTGTGTTTTTGTTTCATTTTGTGTCAGACAAATATTTTAGTAGATGAATTCTTGTCTCCTAGATCCAGTTATAATATTTCAGTACTTTGAAATTTTCTTTTTGCTTTAAATAATTCCGTTGCTGCTGTCTGCATATCCTTACAATCATAGAATTGTTAG
>VZRI01001452.1:6225-38465 GCA_013397515.1 Upupa epops
AGGAGGCTGAGGAGAGACCTAATTGATGTTGATAAATCTGTGAGGGGTGGGTGTCAGGAGGATGGAGCCAGGCTCTTCTAAATGTAACCTGGTGATAGGACAAGGGGCAATGGGTGCAAGCCGGAAGAGAGAAGGATAAGCTTGCTTTTTTTCCTGTGAAATAAATGCCTTTTAAATGGTCAAGAGCCTGGAGCCCCATGTTTTTTAAATTCAGTGATGTCTCAAGGTTGTTGATGCCTGTATGTATGTTAGGAAAAACTTCTTCATTGAAAGAGTCATTAGGCTGCCCAGGAAGATGGTTGAATCACCATCTCTGGATGTGTTTAAAAGTTATGTGGAGCTTAGGGACTTGGTTTAGTGGTGGGNTAGTGGTGGGATTGGGATGGTTGGGTTAGTGGTTGGACTCAGTGATCTTTTCCAGCCAAAGTAATTCTATGGTTCTGTTTATTAGTCACTTTTAGTCAGCTGTTGTTTAAGGAGGCAATATTTGTTACTAGAGAAAACAGAGTGATTTCATGGATGGAAACAGATTCCTCAGTTCCTGGTTGCACAAGAAACTTCACTACAGTTTTCTTCCTTGTAACTTAGAGAAATAGACTGTATGGTGCAACGATAGGATGAAGCTTGACTGCTGTTTTATAAATCTCATTACCATTTGGGTTTTTTTCCTTTAAGATGAAGATGATAGCACAGTGAGTGGTTTATGTTTTCATTTCTTACATAGCCCACACAACATTTTTCTATTAGTTTAAGCACTTGCATCTCTATCTTTTGTGCCCCACAAGAGCTCTTTCATTAAGGTGTAAATATGTTCCTAAAATAATGAAAGTGCCATTATCATCCTTTTATTCATTTAGGTGCCCAGGAAGGGAACCGAAAAGGCATTTAGCTAAAAAGCATACTTTCAGTATAAAGAGAGAACATTAACACAAGAATCTCTGCAGATCATTAGTCTGATTATTCTCTAATGTACACTCCCTTGAGTTCTGTTTGCCAGAATACAGCGTGAGATAAATGGCAGGCACATCTCTGAACAGACACTAGAAGGTTTCATTCATTGCTCACCCCTGTCTCTTAGCACTGGGCTGATCCGGCAGACTATTCACTTACATCTGTATCTCCAAACTGACGAATAGCCCCTGTCTGTATCCTGTATGGCTGAGTCCCTCCAGAAAAGAACAGGTCACTTAAGATCAAATGATATTGTAAGACTGCTGACTTATGTTTGAATCAAAAAAAAAATCCATGGGAGGCCCTAAACACCGTAGCACAAATCCCCACATTCTTTATTTTCTACAGACTAGGCAGCTGCTTTTTTTTTTGTCCATTGTCCACATTCCGTTCCCACATGGCTCCTCCTGGAATGATCTGAGCACAGTGCATTGTGAGACCTGGTAAAAAGCCTGAGGATGACAAAATATTTCATGTGAGAAAAAGATGCTCAGATTTTTGTTCCATTAGAGATTATAGTATTTTGATTTATTTTGGTTTTTTTGAAGAAGAAGAGAGTTCAAATATTTGTTCTTTGAATGAAGGGACTAATCCAATGGGGATTTTAGGTAAGTACTCACAGTTTCCCTAGGTAATTTGTCCTGCTGGCTACCTGTGTGTAATGTACTCCTTTACATTTTAATTGGTCTAGCATTAGCTTCTAGCCATCACATGAAATTACACGTTTTCCTGCTCTGTCACGCCAACCATCAAGAGGTACATCGGTCTGTGGAAGCTTTACAGGAAGAATTTCCAAAATCAGGCTGACTGCAGGTGTTTGTACCAACACTTCAAGTCCTACCCCATTTCCAAGTCGGTTTTGGTATCAAAGGTAATGGCTATTAGGATCTGCTGTGAATGTTGTCTTCACAGCATGGACTCCAACCCAAGTAAAACTCATATAGAAGAAATAATCCTCAAATCACCAAATAAAAACCTGAGCTGAAATTCTGTTGACCTTGTGGTGCTGTCACTCTAACACAGGGTTAGTGGTTGTTGACTAGGGTTGCTCTCTAATCTTGGATGCTATATGAATTTTAACAGAGTTTATGAGTGCTTGAGGCAAAGGGCTCGGCATTTTTCCTTTGCTTTTTATAGGATTAGAGAGGTGAAGAATTGCCCACTGGTGGTTTTGACACCTCTAAATAAAAAAAGACAACCTGCAAGCGATACTTGCAACTCAGCTATTAGTGTTTATGGGGGCACTGTGTGGATGGCAGCGCTGTCTTTTCACCGCTCAACCTCCACTGTCACCTTCACTGACTGATCCAAGCAGGTTAGTAATCTTTCCTACATTCAACAGTTGCTTTGCGGTATGTGAGAATCTGCAGGGGGCAAGGAATCAGGAACAGGATTCCTTTCATTATAGGAAAGGCATGGAGATGTTGGAATGGGTCCAGAGCAGAGCTACCAAGCTCATGACAGGTTTAGAGAACCAGTCATATGACAAGAGGCTGAGGGAGCTGGTCAGATTTAGTTTGGAGAGAGGAGGCTGAGAGTTTGTCATGAACTGAGTGAGGAGAGTCTGAGGGAGCTGAGCAAGTTGAGTTTGGAGAAGAGGAGGCTGTGGGGTGACCTCATTGCCCTCTACAACTACCTGAAGGGAAGATATAGAGGGGTGGCTGTTGGCCTCTTCTCCTTGGTGACTGCTGACAGAAAGAGGGGCACTGGTCTGCAGTTGAGGCAGGGGAGGGTTAGATTGGATCTGGGGAAGAAATTCTTTGCAGACAGAGTGGTTGGGCACTGGAAGGCTCTTCCCAGGGAGGTGGTGGAGTCCCCATCCCTGGAGGTGTTGAAGAACCCTGTAGCCATGGTCCTTCACACCCTGCTCAAGTGGCAGCATGGAGAGAGTCAGTTTGTGTTTGTCAGTCTCTCAGGGATTGAGGTTTTTTGTTGGGGTGGACTCAGGGATCTGGGAGGTCCTTTCCAACCAGAATCATCCTGTGGTTCTGTGATTCATAGAAAGAAAACCAAAACATAATAAAGACAGCAAAGAGAGGTGTCACACATTTCTCATTTTAAAATGAGGGGCTTGTTGAACTGATCAAGCTAAGGTTTGGTGATCCAGCCTCTGACACTTGGCCAGGTACTTGCTCTCGAGCTGAGGAACAGGCAAGCTAATGGGAGTTAGTGCCATCTGTGATGAGAAGGTTAAGTTGCATTATGTTATCTGTGTTTATCACCACGCACTAGCCTGCCCCTGGCTCGTGCATCACGTAACATTCAACTAATTTGCTAAACACCCTGGCTGCATCTCCAGTCTTTTTGAAGTTTCTCATTAAACCAATATTTAATGATATTTGAATAATGTTTTTACCCTAATTTGTTCGCTGACAATACACACTTTGAGAAGGAAATCCACTACCTCCTGACTGTCTATAGGAAAGAGGTAACACAATGCAAGTTGTGAAGACCTTTCTTGGTTAAAATAATAAAATCTAGCATACTCAAAACAGGACATTTTTTGAAAATACTGCCTTGAAACCTTTAACTCAAAACCACTTCAGAAATGTAGTTCAAAATTATCACCATATTTCATTAGAAACCTTTTCAAAGGCATTTAAAAGCATTCGGCTGACTAGGTAGTGCTGTTCACAGTGATAAATAATCCAAAAAAATGTTTTTAGCTAATTGCAATAAATGTAGGTTATTTTGTATTTGACTTCATGTTATGAGAGCAGTAAATTTTATTCCATGTGCTCCCTATTTTTAAAAAGTGAATGAAACAATACTAAAAGAAGTCAGAGTGTTAACTTCTCACACCACAGAGTGTAATTTTTCAATGACTGTTATAAGAAGATGGGTTTTTCCAATGAAAGCAAAGCAAATCCCAAACCGTGACATAGATTCTTAGATTCATAGAGTGGTTGAGATTGGAAGGGATCTTAAAGATCATCTGGTTCCAACCCCCCTGCCAGGAGCAGAGACACCCTCTACACACTAGACCAGCTTGTTCAAGATCATATCCAATCTGACCTTGAACACTTCCAGGGAGGGAGTGGGCAGACACAACCTCCGTGGGCAACCTGGTCCAGTGTCTCAGCACCCTCATCATGAAGAGTTTCCTCCTAGTTTCCAGTCTAAAACTCTCCTCTTCCAGCTTGAAACCATCCCCCCTGCTCCTACCATTCCAAGCCCTTGGAAACAGCCCCTCCCCAGCTTTCCTGTAGCCTCCTGCAGATACTGGAAGGCTGCTCTCCTCAGAGTCTCCTCCAGGCTGAACAGCCCCAACTCTCTCAGCCTGTCTCTGTAGGAGATGTGCTCCAGCCCTCCACTCACCCTCCTCTGGACACGTTTCAACAGTTCAATCTCTTTCCTGTGTTGGGAGCTCCAGACCTGGATGCAGTATTGCAGATGGGATCTCACGAGAGCAGAATAGAGGGGAAGGATCACTTCCTTCAACCTACTGGTTATGCTCCTCGTGATGCAGCCCAGCACACGGTTGGCTTTCTGGGATGCAAGTGAACATTTGTTAATCCTGTATTTTCTGAAAATGTTTTAAAAAAAGAATTAGAAGTGCTGCAGTAGCCTCATCTCTATGCCCATGTGAGTGTGATCAGTGCCTTTGCTCTGAATTTCCTGCCTGTGCTCCAGTTCCCAGAACATTTCAGAATCTCTCCTTTTCCTTAGCAACAGCTCTGTCTCACAAGATGCTGTTTCTTTTGCATTGAAAGGGTAGCCTGGAGTCATAGAATCATTAGAGATCGGAAGGGACCTTGAAAGATCATCCAGTCTAATCCCCCTGCCACAGCACTGCTGTTTTTTCTTCTTTGGCCAAAAAATTTAGACTTCAAATGTTTAATTTAATTCTTTAACTTAAACACTGGTTCCTTCCCTCCATGGGTACCTCATGAATGTGAAGAAAACTGTGTCACCAAGAATCAGCCCCAATCACAAGTAAATGCTTGATCAGCTTTGTTGTTCTTTCTCCCCACCACTAATCCTCAGAAATCTCTGAGTGGACTTTATTCCCTTATTTTCTGTGTCTGACACAGTGGAATGAAGCCTTTTTAAAACAGTGTCTTGCAGATCATGTTGGGTTTGGTGTTTGAATCGCTAGCTGGTGTATATCACTGGCAGTCTGTATCCAACTAACACGTCCTAACCTAGAGAAATCTATCAGCTCGGGTTCATCACAAACCTTTCAACCTTAACTGTGAAGACGCACGGAGAGAAATTCCAAAAGAGATAACACTTAAGTACCTTACTGACACTACTGTATCACCAGGTCATGTGTCGTGATGTAAATTGTTCCTTTTGCTAAGGATAGGACACAAAACTGGTAGCAGCAACTCAGCCAGTTTAACAGCCCGATGTAAAGAGAGATGCCGTGCATTTCCACTACCAGGCAGCACCAGAACAGCAAAGCAGCAGAGGTAACGTATACATCCATGATATTTCTATCCTCTCCTGAGCAGTCTTAGTGGTTTCAATGAAACATTAAGTGATTGTAACCTAAACCGTAACGGAATGGCGTAGTTTTATACTTTCTTAATTGGAAGCTAATATCCATGTCAGTGTCTGCATGAAAAATGGTGTACTAAGCCAAAATATCAAGGTTTTTAAAACTCATAATCATTCTTCTGCCGATACCATCTGTCAGCTTAATCTTCACCTCCCAGAATTCAAGGAGGAGAGTACCTTCAGGGAAAGGAAAAGCTGCTGCTATGAAAGTACAGTAAATTGAGTTTAGACCATGGACTGCAAATCCCATTTGATTAGGTAGGACTTAATTGTCAAAGTTGAAAATAATTAACAATTACTGTTGGGGCACTGTAACTCATCCTCCCTGAAGATGCTGTAGGCCTCCCTGGAGCAGGTGACGGGGAGCAGTGCACATGCAGAGACCCCACAGCTTGCTGCCCACAGAGGTGATGGAAGCTGCTTCTAAGAGCCCCTGGCTCAGTCAAAATTCCCTCTGCAGCAGTGAAAGTCTGTGTATCCTCTGCGCTCCAATGGAGGGTGTGTGAAGGAGGCTGCATTAGTTGTGCTTGATTCTTCTTGAGCATCTCAAATTTACAGCAATTCTGCAAGTCCATAACATGCACGTATCTGTTGCTTGGGACCAGCCACCTGGTACTTGGCATTCCTAGGACACACAGCCTTCCTCAATGTGCCATTAGGGACCTGTGAAGGAAGCCAAATCCTCAGAAAACCATTAGACCCCATCTAGATCCTGTCTTCTCCAAGATTATCTCAAATGTCCAGCAGGACCCCCAGGTCCCTGTCTCCTAAACTGCTCTCCAACAGGTCAGTCCCTAACCTAAACTGGTCCCTGGGGTTGTTCTTGCCCAGATGCCACAACACTGCCCTTGTTATATTTAATTAGATTTCTCCCCAGCCAACTGTCCAGCCTGTCTAGGTCCTGCTGAGTGCCTTCACAGCCTTATGGTGTGTCAGACACTCCTCCCAGTCTTCAGCAAACTCACTGACACTGCACTATAATCCCTCATCCAAGTTATTAATGAGTATATTGAATAGTGGTGGTCCCAGTACTGACCCTTGAGGGACTCCAGCTAGACTCTATTCGCTTGACTGCTACTCTCTATCTTCTATCCCGCAGCAAATTCACAATCCTTCTCAGTACCCAATCATCCAGACTTCCTCAGTTTGGCTGTGAGGATACTGGGGGGTACTGTGTCCAATGCTTTACTGAACTCAAGATAGATCTCATCCACTGCTCTGCCATCATCAATCTACCTGGTTATATCCTCATAAAGCACTATCAGGTTGGTCAGGCATTGCTTCCCTTTGGTGAAGCCATGTTAGCTGCCCTAATGACCCTCTTGTCCCAGATGTGCCTAGAGACAGCACCAAGGACATGTTGTTCCACATCTCATTAATTTGGGGTATTATTTGTTTTATTTTTGCTTATCTGTAATCCCAGAAGGAGTTTAAGTGATTCTACTGAGCGAGTTTCCCAGGCTTAGAGTCCTCAGGTCTGTGACCTGGTAATTTAATGGCAGAAACTTTGCAAATACTTCTTAAAAACAAAAGGAAGAGATCCATACTTTCTCTTCTTTTTCTTCCTCCCCACCCTTTCATCCTATGGGTAGATACTAGATAAAAAGAGGGACGTGAGTGCTTCAAGTATTCCCTATTTTGAAGCTCAAGTAGTTTATGCAACTTCCTTTTATTAATACAAGACAGAGTCTGAAGTGCACCCAGACACAGGACATACTCATGTAGCGCTGACAGGTTAACCAGACTTTCTAAACAAACACTATTAAACACTGTTCAATCAGCATCATCCACCAGTTCTTTGTTTGGTCCATTATCTGGAATCTAAATAAGAGGTTAAACCCCCCGCGTCAGGTAATAGCCAGTCATTCTGATGAGAAAGGCTGTCCATAATTTACCCAGCAAGGTGAAATTCCACCCCATGCAGAAGACCTGAGGTACAAAAACCACTTCAGCTTGACGTGTCTATTGAAACCTCAAACACCACAAAAAGCCCTGTGCTGCTGCTACCAAAGAGATGGTTTTTTTCACTGTGAGACATCGCATCACCTCCCTTCTGGAGAAGTTAATTGTGGTTATACCAAAGGCCAAATTAATTTCATCATCAGCTTACAAATCAAAGTTAGGTCAATAAGGTCTATCATACTACCTCAAATAATAAAATCCCTTATAAGGTGAAGAATTATTTGCCCTCCCTCTGAAGTATTTCTCTTGGTTAATGGAATGGAGAAGGGCAGAGAATGACAACTCAGCTATTTCATGCAGTGCCTTTCCACATACATAAGCCTTAAAGCCACAGCTTCTTCCACGGTGTTTAAGAGGTGTTTCAAAGGTGTTTGCAAGTGTGCTGCTCCTAGTTTTGTGTGTCACTGATATATTTATGTCGAAGATATCCTGGTCTGAACTTTTAACTCAGGACTTGGCAACTAATTTAGCACTTATTTATTGAAACAAGTGCATAAGCCTTAAAACCACCAGACAGTTCCAGCACAAACATCTGTCTTTTCGAAAGATAACACCCTGTCAAAATGCCCCCGAGCAGAATCTCTTGCTTCGGTTTGAAGTAGAAGCAGTAGCAGCTACAGTAGTTAGACAGTGAGTATTTTTGGAAAGATGACAGCTGGGTTGTCAGACATTAATGCGGGATTACACAACGCTTGTATGGTACAGCAGAAATGTAATAAGCAATTATTCTTACATTACTATACATAGGGCTGCCAAACTACTGCCTGAGAGGTAAGATAAAGGACTTTAGGTCTCTACCGGTTCTATTGATGCTAGGGGGTTTCTATCAAACGTAACTGATGTTAGGTCTGTTTTCACTCCTGTCATGTAAGGAAGCATCAGCTTAAACATCTGTCATGGAAAAAAGATATCAACCACTAACATCTCCAGGGCAGAATTATCCCCAGCATGAGAAAAGCAGGCAAACTACTTACTGGAAATGCTACTGCTGCTGATGAGAACTTAGCTTCTTCATCAGCAGATTTAGTATGGGGAGTAAAATCATATTTACTTAATCTTCAGAGTTGGAATTCTCCAACAAATTTCATTGTATTTCACATGTGTCATTTTTACACAGCGCTGTTTAAAAAATCATTGCAGTCTTAAAAGAAAGTAAGGAGTCTCTGGGTAGTATTTATTTAGATAGTCATCTAGAAACAGGAAATAAAAGAACTCAAGCTGAGGAGAAGGATGTGCAAACAAACTGAATAGCTGCTTTGTCAAGGGAAAACAAAGCCAGCTCTAGATGGAAAAGAGATTCATAGATGCATAGAATGGTTCAGGTTGGAAGGGACCGTAAAGATCATCTGGTTCCAAACCCCCTCCCATGAGCAGGGACATCTCCCACCAGACCAGGGTCGTCAAGACCCCATCCAATCTGACCTTGAACACTCCCAGGGAGGGGGCAGTCACAGCCTCCCTGGGCAACTTGGTCTAACCTCTCAGCAACCTCATCGTGAAGAGTTTCCTCCTAGTTTCCAGTCTAAACCTCCCCTCTTCCAGCTGAAAACCATTCCCCCTGCTCCTACCACTCCAAGCCCTTGGAAACAGCCCCTCCCCAGCTTTCCTGTAGCCCCCTTCAGGTGCTGGAAGGCTGCTATAAGATCTCCCTAGAGTCTCCTCTTCTCTAGGCTGTCTGTACAATCACAAATGAAGAACTAAGTAGAGAAAATTGATAATTATCTCTCAGGTTAGAAGAGCCAGGGCCCAACAAATGGACTTATTAGATAATAGGTGAAAAAGAATTAAGAATTAATTATCCAACAATCTAATTACATGGGTAGTTTAGAGAAACTGGTTGAACATATAGTCACATTGATAGCTATTAGTCATGAGGCAAAATGTCTCTCAGACAAACTGATGGAAGAAAGAAAAATCCACTGGGGACGTAGAAGATGCAATCTGTGCCTCAGTGGCAAATGCCTGTATCTTTCCCTAGAGACATGCTCTTGGTCACTACTGGAGAGTGGCTAACAGCCAGACCCAACATGGCTCTTCCCATGCTCTTAAGGACAAGATGAGATATTAACAGGGGGGTTGTGGATTCTCCTTCCCTGGAGACCTGCCCAGATCTGTTCCTATGTAACTTGGTCTAGGTGATCCTGCTGTGGCAGGAGGAGTGGAATGGATGATCTTTCAAGGTCCTTTCTGATCCCTAATGATTCTATGATTCTAATTCAATTCAGTTGTCAAGAACCCATTGAAGTCATCTGACCTATGCAGATGAATTCTGCAGACCTCTGTACATCTTTTTAACAAGCTATCATAGAAAAGGAAGTACCTTAGGAAAAGAAAAAATATGAAAAGGAAAGAAGAGCTCTTCAAAAATCTTTTCATTCCCCTAAGGTATCGACCATTAGAAATTCTGTTTCAAGAGCTTGTGTGGTTTTGTAAGGAGCAACATTCAGTCACTCTCTGATTTGCCTCCTGGTAAAGCTTAGATGATAAGGGCAGTGCCTCAGACAAGACTAGGGCTAAACTAAGGCAGAAGGTTGGTTTCACTCCTTCATTGAGATAATGTTTTTTAAATCCCTATCGCACTCCTCTGGTTTCTTTCAGCTCAGACTAAGCGGTAACTCAGCTGGATAGGACATAAAAATAGTTACTTAAGTCAAATCCAACACAACCAAATAAATTTGCAGTCAAGTCTTATTAAGAAAGATCAGTGTGTTTCCCCTTCCGCTTGGGAACTGCACAACATGAAACTGCCCGGCTGCTTCTTGCAAGAATTAAGGTCTTCAAACACAAGAACAACTAAACCAAAAAATTCCTCAGACTATCAACTGAACCAAAGGTTGCTGAGGCCATCTGAAGTCAGTCTTATGTGCCATTAATATCTAAATATTAACTAAGTATCTCAGTAAAAGTCATAAAAAGTTGTTTCTGGTGTTAAAACGGGATCTGCTCTCACTGCTTCTTTTTGTAAAGGTTAAAATCTATGAGACTCTGCTCCACATCCGCTTTTCCAAGCTGAGAGAGAACTCTGTGGCATCAGCGGCTGTCCTGTGTAGGGTTCAGATCACAAATTCCCGCAGCCCCTTTGCCAACACACCCCTCTTCTCCACACGGGTTTTGGCTTCAGCCTTCCTCTTCCACAACTAGACTGCTGATGTTAGGTACCTCAAGACAGTCCAGGTTACTAAAGGCACACACGAGAGAACCTGTAACGAATCCTATTGTAGTTCTATCAGCTGCACGAAGTTCATCAACTAAATACTATTCACCCCTAGATGAGTGTTTTCTGGGGCGTGTATTTATTGGTAGGAAAAATTGACTGGCAGGGTACCTGCATTTACTTCATAGCTTCTATTCACAGCCCCGAGATTCATACAGATCCATGATTGTGCTCACTATTACAAAAAGTCAACAAAAGGCTCCAGCATTGTCTGAGCTTCTCTGGCAATTTCCTCTCTCACATTAGACATGCCTTGCTTATCCTTTGTTGTCCGAGGAAGAATTGTTTGTATAATGTTCCACCATGCTTTAAATAGTTCTTCGGTTCCCATCTCGGATGAATTAACAATAAAGTTCTCTTTATTAAAATAAAAGGCTACCTCTTTATTGCCTCTGAGTCTCAGTTTCAGATGTGCTGGGGTTAAAAAAAAAAACCCAGGAAAAGTCCTTCTCCCTCACTCCTGCAAAGCCCTCCAGGGAGTCCCTGTCACATTTAATCTTCCTCTGGCTTCCTGGTTCTCGGGGTGTCTGCTGAATAACAGCACTTCTGTCTATTTTATTTGCTCCCTCTCTTACACACGTGCAATTTAACAAAAGTAATTGAAACTGTGGCATCTCACCTGGCACTATCTGTGTGGTTTGAACAGACAAGTATCTAGAGATCAAATTTCTGCCCATCAACTGCATAAATGTGATTCAAAGCCCGGAGACATCAATGAACTCTGCAGGAGTTCACTTGCTGAGCAGGTGTTCATGGCCCATCACAGGAAGAGAGGTTTGGGCTAGAAATAGCTTTTTACCTCTCCAGTCTGAGCAGCTTTTGCTGCAATTTGCACCTCTGGACCTACCGGTAAGTACAGCAACATCCGAGCTCCTCTGAATCAGACTGCCTGTCCAGGCCAAACCCAGCACTGAGGCATCAAGCAATTGAGCTGCTCCAGCCTAGTCATTCCTATACACACAAACTGATGAAGCTAGGGGGATGCTGTCTTGCCACACTGGGCACACGGTGGCTGCAAATGTGAAGGTCCTTTCTACGTCATCATCTGTAAGGCCTGAGGGCGCTTGATTCCAGGAGCATGTTTTATTGTACACGAGTGACAATCTTGTTTGCAGCTGTGCTGTTTCTTATATTTTCTTAAAGTAGAACTTGATTGAAAGTTTTTTTTCACATGAACATAGATAGACAGATGGGTGGATGGATATGGATATGGATATGGATATGGATATGGATATGGGTATGGATATGGATATGGATATGGATATGGATATGGATATGGATATGGATATGGATATGGATATGGATATGGATATGGATATGGATATGGATATGGATATGGATATGGATATGGATATGGATATGGATATGGATATGGATATGGATATGGATATGGATATGGATATGGATATGGATATGGATATGGATATGGATATGGATATGGATATGGATATGGATATGGATATGGATATGGATATGGATATGGATATGGATATGGATATGGATATGGATATGGATATGGATATGGATATGGATATGGATATGGATATGGATATGGATATGGATATGGATATGGATATGGATATGGATATGGATATGGATATGGATATGGATATGGATATGGATATGGATATGGATATGGATATGGATATGGATATGGATATGGATATGGATATGGATATGGATATGGATATGGATATGGATATGGATATGGATATGGATATGGATATGGATATGGATATGGATATGGATATGGATATGGATATGGATATGGATATGGATAGATAGATAGATGGGTAGATAGCTAGATGGATAGATAGCTAGATAGCTAGATAGCTAGATAGATAGCTAGCTAGCTAGCTAGATAGATAGATAGATAGATGGATAGATAGACAGATAGATAGATAGATAGATGGATAGATAGACAGATAGATAGATAGACAGATAGATAGATAGATAGATAGATAGATAGATAGATAGATAGATAGATAGATAGATAGATAGATAGATAGATATAGATAGATAGAGCACCAGTGTTCAGCTCCTTCCTATAGGAACAAGACACACTGGTTGGACCTCATCAGGCAAAACAGTCTACTGCTCTTAAAAAACAAGCACCCTGCTATTTCCCAGAAGATGAAATACCCTTGTTTCTGGGACACAGGTCTGAGCCATGATTCATTAAGCATCTAGATTGCCTTCTACAAAGGGAAGAAGCTGTTAGCTGGGGGGGAAGGCTTTGAAACCTCTGGATCCAAGGCAGCGTGGAGTTTTTTTAAGTCTGTGGGCAACCCTGCCTGCAGATCAACTCTATTAGAGGTGATTGGCAGAGTCCCCAGTCTCTGGAGCCTCATCCTGCCAGTGTCAGGCTGAATGGCCAGGGCTGGGGGATAATGCACCCCAATTATTTTTTTAAGTTTTATGAGTCTGTACATCCTTTTTTTTCCCCTCCCACAGTAGTGTTCCCCTTGCATTTCAACTCAAAAAACCATTTCTAGACTTTCTG
This sequence comes from Upupa epops, assembly GCA_013397515.1. Lineage (NCBI taxonomy): Eukaryota > Metazoa > Chordata > Aves > Bucerotiformes > Upupidae > Upupa > Upupa epops. The sequence goes on from VZRI01001452.1 coordinate 19,359, forward strand.
GCCATTCTTTCACAGCCAGCTGTGGGTCTGCAGAAAGACTGTGAGACCATTAAAACCATATTGTGCTCCTTCCACACCATCAAGGAGCAAGATGTGGCTGCACCAGCAGGTTTCTCATTTGAGCCCTGATGGAACAGTTTTGGACCTTGAACATCACCAGAGAATTCCATTTCCCAGACATCTCTTGTTTCTAACGGTCTGTGCCTACATTCTCTCCTTGCCCCTCTATTGACAGAGAGCCATTTAGAACCATAAAGCTGATTTATTTATTTTTTAACCTAATAATTGCGTGTTAGGCTCATGAAAGTCTCTTCCAGGGATTTATGCTTTAATTTCATTCTCAAAGTCTCAGCCTTATTAAGCGACAGTGATCTTGGGATATTAAAAAGTCAATTATGTGATGATTTTTACTCATCCCATCTTCTTTCAGAACCTCACCAATTATCGTTTTGTTATTATGGTCTGTGGTGGAAGCCTGCTCTTGGTGTGAGTGATAAGGCAGGTGTTTGTCATTTTGAAGACTTCAGTACAGGTATTTTAAGGCAGTACTTAGCAGCATAAATTAAGTGGTCTCTAATAATCTATGTGAAATGTGAAGGAAGATTATTCGATTCAGTTTTAAAAATAGAGTAGGGAAAATTATCACACACCTTCAAGATTGGATTATGGGGTTTATGTCTTTTTTGTTGAGTAGTTAATTTCTGGCTCTTTCTTTTGTGATTACAGGCTGTAACCTTAGCTGCTGGCTCTACACAGAAGCAGGACTCTGGACATAAACGTCAGTACTGACTGGCACGGACTGGTATGCTACAGTGGCACCAGTCACCCCAGCAATCCTTTGGAAGTGCTTTGGATCACTGTGTGGTGGGAGGTTAGTGGTTAGAGAAATGGAAAAAAAATCACAGTGAAACACCAGCCAGCGAACAGGTAATTCAGGGATGGAAACACTCTCATGTACCACCCCTGACTGATGCACTGCCTCTGCAGTACATTTTTCTTGTGCTCCTGTCCAGCTTGGTTTGCCTTTTACTCTTTCCAGTGAAGCAGGCTTGACTGTTTCCCTTGGGAAACCATAATGAAGTAACAGCACAGCACTTGCTGGAAAATCTGTGGGGGTTTTTAATTTTCACTTGATTTCATCTCTTTTGTTTCCGTAATGCCTCACTGTGCTTTGTCTTTCAGCCCTAAGTATTATTTCCCTTGCAAAGACATCCTTGAAGATGCTGCCTGCATGGGTTAAGCAAAGCTACAACAATCTTATTCATTTTATTTTCTTGTTAGTGCTTCTCATTCTATGGTTAGAGGTTTCATGGGTTTTGCTAATGCTCCCGTTACCCCTTTCACCATCACCACTCACATCATCTCTCCTGCCATCATTGTATTTACAGTGGCAGCTGGACCACATCACAAGGACTTCTACTGAGCCCCTGCTGGGGCACTGCTGGTTTGGTAGACTTTAGGGCACAGTAAGCTAAAAGGGAGCAACCACAGCAGGGCAATGCAAGAATATGGACACTGCTCTTCTCCCCAGCACATCTCTTGTGTGGAGTGCCTATTCATAGAATCATAGAGTCATCAGGCATCAGAAGGGACCTCAAAAGGTCATCTAGTCCAATCCCCCTGCCACAGCAGGACACCCAGACCAAGTCCAGGTGGGTTTCAAACATCTCCGGAGAAGGAGACTCCACAAACTCCCCGGGCAGCCCCCTTCAGAACCCTGTCACCCTCACTGTGAAGAAGTTATAGAATCAGTCAGGGTTGGAAGGGACCACAGCACCACCCAGTTCCAACCCCCCTGCCACTGGCGGAGACACCTGTATTAGGCATTCTTTAGAATTAGGCATTTCATTTTTAAGAGAGGATTTGTTATTACAGTTGGTCTTTAGTCTCCAGGTGGAGGTTCAGGCACCAGTACAATCGCCAATTAGTTGCTAACAGTAGAAATTACAATAGCAGATGTGGTGCCTCTTTTAAACCACGTTTTGTCTCTGCTGGTGACTGTCTGCAATTTGAGCCTATTGTTGCTCAAATGGGTTGTTTTTTTTCCCAAGAAGGATTCTGGAAGAAATGGAAGAGTTCTTTGGGCTAATTACCTTCCTTTAATATCTTTATTCTTCCTCTTGGTTATTTATTCACTGTAGATATAACAATGGAGATGAAACCCCTGCGATACTGCACTTTCTTAATTGACAGTGAGGTCGACACAGCCTAGGTGGCCTTTTTTCCTTCTTTCTCACAGTTTTGGGCAGGGGCAGTGCATGGGTGTGGTGGCTAAATGACGCTGCCAGAGGCCACTCTACTAACTTCTCTAATAGCAATGAGGCTATTAGCCTACTTTCTTTGTCTACTGTACATTTGTAGAAGCCATAGGAAGCACTATCTTCTCAGGGGGTCTATGAATTTCCATTGTAGTTAAAATTTATTCAGACAAAATGACCACAAATCACCTTGAAATAAAAAAGCTGTTGGTTTAGTTTTGGTTTGTTGGGGCTTTTAAAGTTTAAAAACTCTTCACCTTTTCCTTAAAAAGATGTGAAGAAATCAAGTTTGCCAGCAAACAGGAGATCCAAAGAGGAAGTTTAGATAATGTGTAACCATAAAAGCTCGAGTTGGAGCTTAAAATATTACACAATAGTTATATTTTTCTTGTTATACAACCAACTCTACTAAATAATGGATTCTTGTGATAACATACCCCATAAACACCCTTACAAGAATGCAGCTGACGAGATGTATTTCTGCCTGAGGATCTGGATTAGTACGTGGCTTGAAATATTGCCACATTGCTGTAAGAAAGTAGGGAGCCCAGATACTGTTGCTGTGCACCAGGAGTGATGGGGTACTTGAGAATATGACTGGTAAGCAGTTACTTAGATCAATGAGCAGGATGTCTGCAGTCCACTGAAGAGCATCGGTGATCACTCAGACACCTGAGCTACTGCACAGTGAGGAGAAAAAAAGCTTGCATGCTACACTAAGGAGGGGTTCCTTCATCTCGGTGCCCTTGGGACCACCACTCTCCTACCCACTGCCTGCTGGATAACGTGCAATGCCACTTCCCTCAGCTCCTGCTGCAGTGAGGGTACCGGAGCACTGNCCCTCAGCTCCTGTTGCAGTGAGGAACAGGCTGTCCAGGGGGGTTGTGGAGTCTCCTTCTCTGGAGACTTGCCAGACCCACCTGGATGTGTTCCTGTGTGACTTGGTCTAGGTGATCCTGCTGTGTGGCAGGGAGATTGGATTAGATGATCTTTCAAAGTCCCTTCTGATCCGTAATGATTCTATGAATCTATGATCTTTGGAGGTCCCTTCCAACCTGCACCATTCTATGATTTTATGATTCTATGATATTCAGCCCAGAAAAAGTTCAAATATTACCCTAAATTACATTACATTTTTGCTCATAAATGGAAGTTGGAGTCATGCTCCTATTCATACACTAATTAAGAAAGGAGATTAGAAGTGCCCAGGAGATGCATGACTAGAGATGAAATCAGTAGGGTAGTAAAACAAATGAGAAACTGATTAGATGATCTAAAAGGGGATTGTGACCTGGACTTTGACCTCACACTACCTTGCTTGGCTCTCTCTGTGCAGTATTGCACTTTCTATGTACTGTTCCATTCCAGTACAGGGAGATAACTGAGTGAGTGAGACTGGGTTTGGTCTTTGCTTATGAAGATTTGTTCTGGGGACCACACAGTGGAGGACAATGAAGGGCCCTAACACTCATTCCTAGATCAGTTCAGGCTCAGTTAAGGGACCTTTCTACCTTTGCAGTTCACTGTATCGTGACAGATAGTAGTTAATTATTTAAATGATATGCAACAAAAGCAATGTGGCATCTTGTTATGAACAACATGTGAGGGCAGATAAACATACAGGGTGTTATAAAGTGGACAGTATTTCTCCAGGAAGCAATGGCTCTTGATGGAAGACCCCCTAGAATGCTTCAGATGTCTCTGGAATATTAAAAAGGAAGAAGGTGTTTTGTTTTCTGGCTAGTTCCAGCTTGGGCATTAGGTCATGTCGAACTCAGAGTGTACCTGCCAACCATCAGATGCGATGCTGAGCCTTGAGCAATGAAATGTGAGAGAGTAACCAGCACTTGTTCTCCCTAGTGGTGAGTGATGAGGGGAAATAGCCTGAAGCTGCACCAGGGGAGGTTCAGGTTGGATGTCAGCAGGAATTTCTGTAGAAAAAGGGTTGTCAGAAACTGGAACAGCTGCCCAGGGAGGGGGTTGAGTCACCATCCCTGTAGATGTTAAAGAGAAGGGTAGATGTTGCACTGGGGGACAGAGTTTAGTGGGCTAAGAGAAGCTGGGACTCAGTTCTCCTAAAGGTCTCTTCCAGCCAAAACTGTTCTATGATTCTAAATTGACATAGGATCTAAATGTTTGAACATGTAAGTCAAGCAGAGAGTGGGAACAATAATGTCTTACAATCACTTATCCGTGTGTCTCACTCAAAACCAGAAACTGATTTCATTGACACTGAAGAGATGATCCAGCCTCCATGCTAACATTAATCATAGAATCACAGAACCATCTACTCCAATCACTCTGTCACAGCGGGATCACCTAGACTAAGTGGCACAGGAACACAGCCAGGCTGGTCTGGAATGTCTCCAGAGAAGGAGACTCCACAACCCCCCTGGGCAGCCTGTTCCAGTGCTCCGGTACCCTCACTGGGAAGAAGTTCCTGCTGATATTGGTATGGAACCTCCTCTGCTCCAGCTTGCACCCAGTGCCTCTTGTCCTATCACCAGATGACCTTGAGAAGAGCCTGGCTCCATCCACCCCTCACATATTTATAGACATGAATGAGGTCCCCCCTCAGCCTCCTCTTCTCCAGGCTCAAGAGACCCAGCTCCCTCAGCCTTTCCTCATGAGGGAGCTGTTCTACTGCCTTCATCATCTTTGTTGCTCTGTGCTGGACACCCTCCAGCAGCTCTGTGTCCTTCTTTTAGATACGTAAGCAAATCTAGTCAGACCAGACAGTCACTGGTAAGTAACTGATTTGTTTCACAGGAAAGCTTGCCAGATGACACAATGATAAGGTTTGGATAGCTAACTAAATATATGCAACTTACTTCCCTATATTGGTCTGTTCCACTGTTCCAAAAGGTAGAGGGAGAATGCCTTTAACAAGCACATCTTTACAGAAATGATAATTTTTGTTGTGTTATGAGTACTGCAGTATAAAGCACATAGCTCACCTCTTGAAGTGTGTGGCCGCATCTTCGATGCTAGTGATCAAACATTCATGGCCTTGATTATTCAAATAATTAGACATCTTATCAGTTTCTTTGAAAAGCTCAGAAGTAAAAGTAAAACTCCTTGAAGGGGCTTTCAATATTTAGTTTACTGTCAGCAGAGGAGTCATCAGGCAGGAGGATACTGTGGCAGGGGAAAAAAAATAGTGTTTGTTGCTGAAGGTCTCACTTTTTCAAAGTGAATGCTTTACAGCTTTGGTGTGCTGTAGCTACTTCTTGCTTAGAAACTAGAGGCCAGATCCTCACCTGGGGATACTTAGCACAATTCCAGTGGCTTTAATGGAAGCAGAGCCAGGCCAGCCCAGGGAGAGCTGGTCTCAGATGAAATCCCTCACCCAGCCTAAGGGTCTACTCAAGCACTCATTCTGTTTTGACTTAAATGGTGTTTAAATACAATACCAGGAGGAAATCTGCATTTCACAGGTGATGATGAATAGATATAAAAATAGACTTAAAGATCATGCATAATTAAATCTTGATAAGTAAATTCCTCAGCTTCTTTATGAACAACAAAAACTGGCGCCGATGGAATTCCACTGGTTTTAAGGTTGTAATTTAGCAGAGGCTTAAAAAGAAAAATTACATATTTAGATCTTTTTATTCTTCATTGTTTCAAGCTTTCTGACTGCTGGCTGTATGGATGTCATGGAACATTAGAATAAAATCAGCTCCATGCTCATGCATAATGTGGAAGCATTCTTTTTTGGCTATAATTTCTAACCTTTCATATTAATTGTAATCAGCAGAGAAGGCAGGCTCTTGTCTTGCCAAGGATAAACACAAATACAGCAGCACTGTTTCCCATTTATTTATTGGATGTACTCCATGCCAAGCGTATCTTTAAAGAGAGAACAGTGGAGGCCTGTCAGAGCATGCACTGTAGAAAGGGAAGGGAGTTGGGTAGAATGTGTGTGTGTGCAGGTTTTCATCGAGAGATAAAGCATATAGGAGTTCTGCATCACTTTCTACTACAGGTTTTTGTTATGCTTCCACGCTCCAGGTGTTTATGTAAGCATGCAGAAGAGATCCTGGAAAAAAGGCATTGATTTTCATGGTAGCTATTTTATAGATTCAATCATGACAGGCATAATCTATAAAAAAAGAGGTCAGCGTGATTGCTCCCTAATAAACTGCTGTTACACCTATACTTCTGATATTTTATGTGTGTGACTACAGAATGAGTTTAAAAAAGAAATTGAGGAATATGCATTTCTTGAATCACAGAGTATTAAGTGTTGGTAGGGAGCATGATAGATCATCTAGTCCAATCCTCCTGTCAGAGCAGGTTATACAGGATTTAGAGTAGGTCATACAGGAACACATCCAGGCTGGTTTTGAAAGTCTCCAGGGATGGAGACTTCACAGCCTCTCTGGGCAGCCCATTCCAGTGTTCTGTCACTCTCATCATAAAAGGTTTTTCTTTATGTTTAGATGGAACCATCTATGCTGCAGCTTCCATTTGCTGCCTCTTGTTCTATCATCAGACATCAATGAGAAGAGCCTGGCTCCATCCTCCTGACACTCTTTCCATATTTATAAGCAACAGTCATCTTTTTTCCAAGCTAAAGAGACCCAGCTCCTTCAGCTTTTCCTCATCAGCGATATGTTCCATTTCCTCATGGCTCTGCAATGGACTCTTTCAAGCAGGTCTGCATCCTTGAACTGAGAGGCCCGGAACTGGATGCAATATTCCAGATGTGCGGTCACCTCTCAGCCTCCTCCAAGCTCCCTCATCCTTTCCTCATAAGGGAGCTGTTCTACTTCCTTCATCATCTTTGTTGCTCTACGCTGGACGCCCTCCAGCAGCTCTGTCCTTCTTGAACGGAGAGGCTCAGAACTAGATCCAGAATTGGACAATACTCTAGATGCAGTCTCACAAGTGCAGAGTAGAGGGGGTAAAACAGAAGCGATATAAGCCATATAATGAGAGATAACCTCCATAGTTCTCCAAGTGAGTGCTCAGAAAAGTACTTGCATAGCTCTAGAACAGACCTTGTCCTAGAGAAACTGCTGAGCACAGCTTTCGTATTGTTGTATTAATGCAATTTATTTACTGTGAAATGTTCACGTTATTGAATCCTGTTTTTCTACCGGCTGGCCACACGGTGAAAAGCAAACCATCCAGCTTAAAGAAATAAAACAATACCATCACGCTGGTAAGGCAGAAGGTAGGCTATTCTGTGTAATGGAAATGCAAATATGAAGGCAATTGTTATTTCATGGATAAATGGAACTCGCAGAGAGGTTGTGCTATGTTTTTCCCCCTCTTTTGTTCATATAATCATTAGGTCACACGCTAATCCATCCTTCGTTTGCCTTACACCACACATTTTAGAGCAGTGCTGTTACAGAGGAGTGGCGTTTCAAGGGCTTATGAACAATTCTTTTCTGATCTAGCAGCTTGGTGACCAGAGGTGAAGCTATCGCATTACTAAGGGTCTCCAGAAATTATTTCATTGACCCATCCTCTTTGCTGAAGATTACTTGCGATAATAGCTGTTTTCCTGTGGGTCTCTATCATGTTGGAGAGTATACCCACTACAGTATCCTTTTAGACAGCTCTCAGCACTCCTCACATTAAGCTGATGACCATGCCACTTACTCACTGTGTCCTCTGTCTGGTTTTGCATTCATTCCATGGTTCAGGACTTGGATTAAGATTGAGACTAAATATATAACCAGGAAAACTGAAAGTTATTCTTCTCTTCCCAACACGTTGCCATACTGTTCTGAAAGACCAGTGCATATTTTGCTAACATTCTTTTTTACTATGCACACAGTGATGTTTAGAGGTGTCGAGGGGTATCAGAATCAGAGGGCTGCAAAGCCTGAAGTAGATGGAGGGAGCAGGGAACTTCTTTACAGTGAGGGTACCAGAGCATTGGAACTGGCTGCCTAGGGGGGGTGTGGAGTCTTCTTTAGAGTAATTCCAGACCCTCCTGGATGTGTTCCTGTGTGACTTGGTCTAGGTGATCCTGCTGTGGCAGAGGGATTGGACTAGATGACCTTTCAAGGTTCCTTTCCATCCCTAATGATTCTATGATTCTCTGGCCTGTGAATAGAACATTCCCTCCCTGCTGTCCATGACTTTGCACGCTCTCAAATGCAGTCCAGACCCTCTTCGATAAGGAGTTGATTTTTTGGTGCTTATCCATGGCAACAAAACCTGTGAAAATTTTAAGGATCACTCTTCACATTAACTTTGTTGTCTTCAGGAAATGAATTCTCACTTCAGCTTGGCCAGTGCTATAGGAGTATACAAATCAAGATGTTTTTTCTGATTGAAAGGACACGTAGAAATTGCTCCAGGCTACTAATACCATGCCTGTGTGGGATAAAGACAGATAAGCAAGACAGGGCTCCAAAGTGATAATACACACTCAAAAAGCGCTGTTTTTCCAACACAGCACACCTTCATTACCACTTGCTCACGGAAATAGTGCTTTCTATATATTTTAGTGACACTTACAAGGATTCCTGCTAAAAGATGTAAAGCCAGGAGTCAGTACCTGTATTAGAGCTGCAGTATTGGAAAAATAACTCATGAACTACACAAACACTATCTCAAAGATCTGGCTGAGAATGGCAAAGTATTTGAATTTCACAATTAATGCTGAAATGAAAGAGAAAATTCCAGTAATCTAACTAGGGGGTTTATGCTTTTGTCTTCAAATCTCAATGTCAGGACAGACAACTTCCCACTGGTTTCAATGGGGACTAAGTGAGTTGTCATGGGCAAGGGCAAGGTTGTCCCTGTACTCAGTGGGAATGCTGAGCACCTGGATAATGATGCTCAGCAGACCATGTCCTACAGACAGCTGGACTGTCTCCTCTGAGGTCAGCACAGCATATTGTACATACACGCCCACATAAACAACTCTGCTGGGTGCAGAATGGAGTCTGAACTGTTTCTACATCCTTTCAGTCCAAAAGCAGCTCTATGTGCCTGAACAAATCATACTTTAGAGGAAACTCTACTATAATTCTTCTCTAGAATCTGTAAAGGTAATTCTTCAATTCAGTGTGGTAGAACCATCAGTGTTATAAAGCCCTCCTCCTTTCATACTTTTCCAAGGTAAAAGTTAGAAGTTTGTGAATTCAGAGAGAGAACACTAGGAGACAGTCCTGTCTATGGATCATTTTTGATTGCCTGGCTAGAATTTTTTTACAATACCAAATCCTCCTCAGAGCAAAGAAAATGACAGGGAAAGCCTGGACAGAATTCTCTAGTGGCTCTCCTGGTCCTTAACCTTTAAATATTTCAGCCAACATCTCTGATACAGTATGGAAATGGATGAAGGAAAAGATGGACTGAGTTTTTAAGGATGGAGTCTTCAGAAAGAGCTAGAGATTACATTTTTCAGGGTATGGAATATGTTTCTAGAGGAAAGTTATGGCAAATTAGCCTGAGTATAGTACTCAAATATATGGCAGGAAGCAATTCCAGAGAGTTACGGCAATAAGCAAAGTAGCATACAGGTCTTTTTCATCCGGACAGTTTGGGAATGAGTCTTTGATTGGTTTCTCTCACAGTGCAGTCTGCAGTCGGTAAGCAAGGAGGAGGGGAAAAAGTCAATATATTTTTTTAAAGTGTTCCCATTATTTTGTACTCTGGCCACCAGGTCATAAAATTCTCCATGTACTCATTACTGTATAAGTCGAGCTCCTCACTTGCCCTGTGGCACTCTGGAAGCAATTGTGATTGTTGAAACAACCAAGAGCATCTTGGAGGTGGTGGTAGGAACGTGAGGGGACAGAAACAGAAAGGAAAGACTGAACCTGTTCATCTCAACACTCCCTTTGCTGCCATAAGAGTATTCAGCTCGAGAGAATATTCTTTCTGGCTATTGTTCAATCTGCTGCCATTTCAGTGTCTCAAGTGAGAGGCAATATTGTCTCACCACTTACTGGGAAGTTAGTGTGTCAGTTCAATCTAATAAATACCTGGTTTGAGATAACATTTACAAGTCGCCTGCTCCACGGAGCATCATGTGCAAGTTAACAGCTCACATTCCAAATTTAATTATCTTGCCTTGTCCCCAAAGATTCGTCGGGAAACCTTCTGATGGTATCCCAGATAGACACGCTATACCAGTGAAGCACGGGGTTGGTTTTGATAAGCCTTCCGAGTTCCTGAAGATGACTTGCATGTCAGGAAGAAGTGACTCAGCAGTCGTCCCACTTCTTGTTCCTCCCATCCTCCTAAGATTTTCCACTTGCTTGAGGGTTATTCAACTTTTTCATCATAGATTCAACCGAAAGAAAAAAAGAAAGAAAGAAGAAAAGATCATCCCTCGAACAGTGTTCTGTATTATTGAGGGCAGTCTGAGGAAACAATCTCGTATCTAGGACAGCGTAGAATATAAATGACAAAAGGAAATTTAACAGTCTATGGAATCCAAGACTTTTCATTATTAAATTCTTGCTTCTTAAATAGACCTCAACACTTTCTCCTTCTTTACAGATTTTCTACAGCAAATTATTAGCAGCCACAAGGCAGGGAGAGAAGAGACCAAAAAACCCTACTGCTATGTGATTTCACGTGTTTTTCTCTTTCCCACATGAAACATTATGGATGACAAAGAGCTATACATCGTAGCCTTCTGGAATGATACCCTCTCTAGATGGAGAAATTAATTATAAGTCCTTCCAAAGCAAATTCTTCAGATCTAATCAAATGACTGTATTAAAAAAATCATGATAAAAATACCTTTTCATGTGAGACTCGAATATACAGAATGTAAATTAATTCTCAGCAAAGCAGCCTGAATGAATGCATTAAACCTATTATTTGGATGGTTACACAGACACTTTGAACATTTTTTGCTGTTCATATCTACAATCACCTACAGTGACACAATAATGAAATCCTCAAGCCATTCATCTTATTTGCTGCAACCATGGCATAGAAATTAGAAAGGAAGCTTTGGAACAAAAATACACTGTGATTTTGTTAAAACATTTTACTCTTAAGCATCTGAAATAATAAAAAAAGCCTCAAGCTTTTCTTTGACAGAATAATTGTTTAGTGGATAAGAGATGCAGAAACAGGAAGCTATATTTACCCTGATAAAACTCTACAGCATCCATACAAGCAGCGTATGTACCAGCACTATTCAATACTCCTACCAAAGTGGCTGAAAATACACTTTTCAAGAAGACTTCATACTTCTCTCTAAAGCTGAGAAGGTACTTCAGATGGAGGTCTGTCAGCGATTTCATTGAACTGAAACGATGGAAAACAGTATTCCTGTATGATTTGCACTGTAGAAGAGTTAACATCACTCTCAAAGCCAGAACTAAGATCCAAAATGATCCTGATAAATGGGAAAGATGATCAAGATTCAACAAAATGATATTCCAAGTGGGCAAGAACTACATGGGATCACAAAGAAAGACATGAGATGAAGTGCCTGTCAATAGTGTAGTGTTGTGGCAGGAGTGCAAACCTCAGTTAACAACACGTAGTTGTTAACTAGCATCCGAATCAGACCAGAACAAGGGAAGAGCAAAGGGAAGCCTGACATGAAAAGTTATTTTACATCCTGATATTTTTGTTTAACTTTTGTTTGTGACACTGGCCTGGAGCAACGAGGAAGCCAATCAGTGGAACTGGCATCTATCATACATTATTCTCCACTTCAGATGTCCAAACCTTATCTGCATTATTCACCAGGTTTGACACTTGCCATAACAGTCAAACCAAGCACATTTTTCTCTCTTATCATAGAATCCTCATGGCTGGAAAGGACCTCCAGGATCATCAAGTTCAGCCCTTGGCTCAACATCTCCCTATCCCCTCCAGTGCTCTATCTACACCAAATCCCTCTGCAGCACCTTCCTATCCTCAAGCAGATGGACAGGTTAATTTCATGTCATCTGCAAATTTACTGTGAGTGCGTTCAATCTCTTCACCCAGGTCACTGATAAAGACTGGTCCCAACACTGAGGGACACCGCTTGTGACCGGTCACCAACTGGATCTCTTGTTTCACACCTCAGCCTACAACACCTCTTTCATTTCTGCTAAGGACAAGACACAAGAGTTATGATCGTATCCACCCTCCTACAATGCTAAGGTCCACACGATTCTCTCCAGCCATTCTTTCCTGTACTTCTGACACACTATATATGCTGAGAGATTTAGATGCTGAAGCCATGTAATGCTGTTAACCACAATAACAGACTAACTCTGCTGATGCGTTTTAAGGCATTTCAGTCACAGTTAACAAAGCCAAGCAGTCAGTTCTCAAGGTAACATTGCAGGGTAGGGGTTTTGTTTTCATTTTGCAGAGTTGTCTGGTTTGTACAGCAGCCATGACTAAAGACAGGACAGTCTGTACACTCAGTGGTGGAAATTAAAATTGCATCTATCTTTAGATCTAAACAAATTAAAGACATAATTCCTACGGGTTCTCCTAATCAGGTGGATTAGGAACCAAAATGTCAAGCACACATCTGTTTTAGTAGCTGTCGTAACCTATGAGTGCTAGGGCAGAAGGTACAGATAGCACTGAGGTATTTGGGTCTAAATATTAAATCTATGGGGTTCACAACCAACCAGGTACTCATTTCAAAATACCCCTAATTTCTTTGAATAAAAATCCCCACTGACCCTTTCCTGGGTCTCTCTATACAGGGATGGTTTGGGCTGAGCAACTTCACGGTCTTTGTGATTTAATCTTTTCAAACACAGCAGAGAAATGTGAAACCGGTACTGTTTGCTACCTTGGTTTTGCCCAGCTCCAACTCCAAGCGAGTGACACGCTGCAGGTCGCAAAGCCAAACAGGCTGGGAAGCACTAATCTAGGAAAAGGAACATTCTGAAAAAAAGAATGCCAGGCAGTGACTCTGGCTAGGATCACTGAGTTTTGCCTAGGGAAATAAAATAATAGGATCTTATGGGAAAGGTCAAAGAATGATTGAATGACTACATGGCATAAAGAGGATAAAAGCACAGGACATGATCACAGCTGCCATGTGCAACACACTCACGTGCTCTTCCTGCCTGGGGAAAGGCTCTGGGCAAGTAGAAATTAAACTGCTATCATTTGTGTGCCTCTTGCATCAAGAGAGAGGTCCAAGCTGTATTTATTCTATATGTGCTGGTTTTTATGTTGTGTTTTGATGCTACATACAGTTCATAACCAGGGCACTGATAGATGCACTACAATACAAGGTATTCACTATACTACCTGGGAGTCTTCTGTGGGACCTTCCTCAAATTAAGGGTTTGTGTGTTATTTAAGTGACTAATCACAGCCCCACCTCTGGTGCAACTTGGAGACAGTTGCTGATGCCAGCTGCTTTAAGGATAGAGAAGCTCTTCTCAGTGTTGTCTGGTGATAGGACAAGGGGCAAAGGGTGCCAGCTGGAACAGAGAAGGTTCCATATCAATATCAGCAGGAATTTCTTCATGGTGAGGGTCCTGGAGCACTGGAACAGGCTGCCCAGTGGGGTTGTAGAGTCTCCTTCTCTGGAAACGTTCAAGACCCTTCTGGATGTGTTCCTGTGCGACTTGGTCTAGGTGATCCTGCTGTGTCAGTGGGATTGGACTGGATGATCTGTTGAGGTCCTTTCTAATCCCTAATGATTCTATGGCAGCATCTGAAATTCTGCCTGGCTTGGCTGTGAATGAACATTATCATGGACTGTGTGCTGGAAACTCTTTAAAGGACTAACAATCCCTTAAAGAACTAGAAATGCCTCTCCAGAGCATTCCTTGCCCACATATGCCCCCTTTCCTCCTCTTATTTCTATTCCTTTTTTGTTTTCCTGTTGTCTCTCTGCAATCACAGAATTTGGTGATGTCCTATGGCAGAGCCAGGCTCTGAGCAAAAGGTGCTGCAAATTGCACTGTCTGCACTGGCATGACACCCCAGTAACCAAAAAATACATCTGAAGAATGCCATCAAAGCATCCACCTTTCCCATCAGATCACTGTAAAGTAGATCTGACCATAACAATTTGGTTTCTTCACAGCAGTATTTGTGGGAGGCAAAGTACATTTTAAAAAGCAAAGCAGGTATTTTTAACAAAAACACAAGTGTTTTGGGGCTTTTTTACCAAAAAACCCCAAACAAGACCCAACTCTTCTGTTTAGAAATAGTCTGGGGAGACAACTATTTGTTGGAAACCTCCCTGTGTTGGTCAAGTTTGTTCAGGCAGGAGGTTTAGAAGAAGATACAATAAACTCGTCTCATCTCAAAGCTTTTCCAATAGAAAATGTGTCATTTGGTCTGGCTAATGAGCCTAATTAAGTCAGAGCCTTCAGAAAGGGAAGTGAGGCTGAGAACTGTAAAACATTCTTTACACATCACCTAATGAAAACAGAGCGGCTGTTGATTTAGAGAAAGCAGTGGTGCGACTAGGGTGTCAGAGATGCTTACAGTTAGACAACCCCCCCAGTCATAACCTTCACAGTGCACATACAGCAACAGTCTCAGCACAGGACTCAAGGCAAAGAAAATGAGGTTGTTTCCTGAATAGAAAGCACCCTCAGCGCTGGAGATGAGCCTGCCCAAGCTTTACCTGAAGTAACTATAATTGGTTTGGATTTTATGCATTTTCACTCACTAGGAATTGTTTTCAATGTCACCTCCTTGAACCCAGCAAGTTCTGCTTGCCCTTCCCACCTCTGTCCCAGGAAAGGATGGAGGAGAGACATAGTTATTAAAACTAATTCTGGTCTCAACTCTATCCAGAAGCAGAGTGTTCACCTGCTTCTGCTCTAACGGTATGGGGCAGCAGTGTTTCAGAGAGACTGCTGTCATTTTGCTGTACAGCTTTGCTGTAGGACCATTCAAATGATTTGAAGTGAGATAGTGGCTGACAAAGTAAGGGTTTGATTTACTGCTTCTTTTTCCTTTGTGTTTTATCTTCTCCATTTTGGTGGTTTCAAAAATACATTAACAGCAAATAGAGCTTGACTGCCACCCAACTGAAAAGGGGATATTAGTGAGTTCTGTAGGTATTTAAGCTGAACATGTAAAATAGCATTGTAATACCTGAAGGGATATTCTTCAATTATAGAATTACTACGGATAATTAAAGTGTTATTTGAAACAGGCTGAAATACTAATTATTGCTTTAACTGGGATTCTATTTATAGCAAATTGCATTTAAAAGAAAGCAAGTGCAAGAGGGAATCATTCATAACTACCTTGTTTGTAGGGCAGCAGTGAGTTGAGTTTATCTCTAAGTTATTCAAGTGAACCAGCACATTTACCCGAAGAAAACTTCTTGGCTTTTCTGAAGCTGAAAGAAAGCAGAAAGCAAAGGGCAAAAAGAAAAAAGGAAAAAGCCTATTACAGCTCAAACGTGACACAGTGTATGATAAGGTTTTTCTCACTACCCAAG
The DNA here is from genome assembly GCA_013397515.1 of Upupa epops. Classification (NCBI taxonomy): domain Eukaryota; kingdom Metazoa; phylum Chordata; class Aves; order Bucerotiformes; family Upupidae; genus Upupa; species Upupa epops. Next base: position 34,989 of record VZRI01001452.1, read on the forward strand.
GTAGAAACTCAGCACCAGTAAATAAACTAATGCCAAGCAGAAAAGTCTGATGCAGGCTGCCACTTCTTCCCACATTCACTCCACTAAATCCTGCTTTCATCAGTTTAAGGAGCAAACTAGTTTCCTTCTGAACCTAGAAATCTGAAGAAGACCACCTGGAGAGTAATGAATGTAGGAGAATGTTGGCAATCCCTTCCGTGAGTCAGTGCACAACTATCTGTGGCTTGAACAGCAGAAGGCAGAAAAGAGAGAGAGTTGATGGCAATAATTACAGAACATTGCAGCTACCCGCTCCTTCCATGCCAGTTTAACCTGCACCCTGCAGGATTCTCCTTCACTTAAGATATCCGAGGAGCTAGATTACTCTTGTCAGCAGGAGCTAAAGATGCTTTAGAACAAGAACAGAAAATCACAACCTTTGCAAGCCAACCTCATCTGTCTGTCAACAGAGACTTCCCAGAACACACACCCTAAAGACTCTGTGCAGGACCTCCCAGCATGGAAATTCATTCCAGGGAAATAGAAATCCTTCCTCACAGTAGCATAGGACCATACCCACTGGCAATCTTTACCCTTATTGAAACAGAACTATTTAAGGGGAGTTTTGCTCTCAGATCAGAACTCAGGAAATTTGGGAAGTGCAGCAGGCTGTCCTTCAGAAAGTTGCCCACCACAAATTGTTGGGTTTTCTGTTTACTGTTCAATACAGTTTCTGTGCAACTGCTTAAGCTAAATGCTTCTTGGTGACTGGTTTGCTTTGTGAGAGACATGTACTTCATAGAATCATAGAATCATCAGGTATCGGAAGGAACCTGGAAAGGTCATCCAGTCCAATCCCCCTGCCACAGCAGGATCACCCAGACTAAGTCCAAGCGAGTTTCAAATGTCTCCAAAGAAAGAGACTCCACAAACCCCTTTGACAGCCCTCTCCAGTGCCCCATCATTAGTTGTTTTGGAGCTGTCTCAAGCCACATAGCGAAGAAGCAGCACAACTCACTAGGTAGAATACTGCACAGGTCTCCGAAGACCTGGGCTCTGCTACTGTCTCCAGCTGAGGCACGTTCAGCAGCTCTGGCTAAGTCCTTTTGCCTCTCTATGTGGAATTTTTGCATATTTGGCACTTGTTTTCAAAGCTTTTTCAGATTAAGAGCATTCATTCCCATGTGTTTGTATAAAGGCCAATATAATGTGGCCTTGATCCCACTTGAATTTACTGGTAGATGAAGTATTAACTAGAGAGATCCTACATTTCAGAGGAGCAGATAAAGACTGAAATCAGTAGCACAACTGCTGAATGCTATCCCTGCACATACACTTCTTTCTGAGCTGGTCCTTTCTTCAAGACATAGTCAAATTACCTCATTTTTACTGTACAGAAGAAGCCTAGCAAACGACCCCAGCATTTTAAACCCAGAGGAAGTGTGTGGTATAAAAGAAAGAAGTGATGTATGCTGAGACAAGGAAACAAATCCATTTGCTTACTCTTGAGAGAGCACAATTACGTGCTTCCAGGTTTAGAGATCATTTACTTTCTGGAATATTTTTTAAGAGAGTGTGCTATGGTCATAGTCACAATTGGCCTCAGAGAAGGACATGGACTGGGAGCTCGTTCAGAGTAATTTAATCAATCTTATACAAAAAAGCAACAGCCAACCATTATGGCCCAAGTCAATACTAAAATGATTTCCCAAAACTCATTTCAAAGTTGCTTCCAGGAAACAACTGGTAGCTTCAAAACTCTGAGGCTCAACTATAAATTTAATTTGCTTTAAGGTCTGTAATTGAGCTTCTTTTTATTTTTTATAAAAATACAGGGTGTACTGCCATTTCCTTTAAATAAAATATGATGCGCTGGGTGGCATGTGGTTATGTTCCTGCTACCTCCTCATTTTTTAACATGAATCAATATATATTTGTGAGGTTGTTACTACCTCATAATGACTAGAAGTATAAAGGCAACTCATTTTGTTGCAAGAAAAATAAACACGAGGCATAAATTTAATCTACCTGCCTACCTACCAGATGGAGAAAAGAACAGGGCCAAGTCATTGGTGGAGTAAGTGCTTAATCACATCAGCTTGTTGTTGGCTTATAAACACAAACAAGTCCACTTGCACCTTCTGGAACTCACCATGTATTCTGAAAAAGCATTTACTCCTGTATTCACAAATCAGATAGAGACATGATATGATCATGAGATAATAATGGAATAACAATACATAACATAGACTCATAGAATCATTAGGAATTGGAATGGACCTCGAAAGATCATCCAGTCCAATCCCCCTGCCACAGCAGGATCACCCAGACCAAGTCACACAGGAACAGATCCAGGCGGGTCTGGAATGTCTCCAGAGAAGGAGACTCCACAACCCCCCTGGGCAGCCTGTTCCAGTGCTCTGGTACCCTCATGTGAAAAATACATCACAGCAATTTCACAAACAGCAAGATGCTTGTTCAGGTACACCAAGGGATGCTTTGACGCTGCCTTCAGAGAACAAGGATTTGGTCAAAGACAAAAGGTGCATCCAATTTTGGCTCCTTTCAGGGTATTTTAGTTCTGTTTAAATCAGCAAAGTCATTCTGTGGGGTAAAACACTACTCAAAGGAGCAAGGAATGGTGTTTGTCTCACAGTACACAATGTGGGTAGGGGGAGCAGCTCCTGTACCACTGCTGTCTTGTTGAAATATTGACTGCAAAAAAAGACCAACTCTGCCCTTCCAAAAAAGCAGCGTGACACCCTGTCTGCTTTGAGTCACTGTGTTGTCATTGCTATGATCTACCTGAGCAACCCTCACACGTTCTATAAATCAGGTCAAATGGACTCAGGGGGAATATTAGGGAAGAAAAGGAGGAGAATGATATGTTGGAGGGAACAGGTGGGTTCATAAAACAAAAACCCCTACACATCTTGTCCAGGACTGCAGGAATGTGAGTATCTGCCTACCATTAGACCTTCCAGGAACATTCTGCACCTTCTAAAGCTCTTAACTTAATTGTAAATTCTGATATCTCCATTCCTTTTTTAATTTTCCTGGTAGAGGATGATGCAATTTGATAGAAGTGAGAGGGAGGATGGAAAGAAGGAATAAAGGAGATAAAGCTTCAACTGCCCTTTAAGGTAGTTAGGCAAAAAAAACCCCAGGCACCACTGTAGGTTGTGGGCTGACCTGTTGGAGAGCAGTGGAGGAGAAAGGCACCTGGGGGTCCTAGTGGCCAAGAGAGCCAACAGCATCCTGGGGGGGATCAGAAGGGGGGTGAGTAGCAGATCAAGGGAGGTTCTTCTCCCCCTCTATTCTGCACTAGTGAGACCACATCTGGACTGTTGTGTCCAGTTCTGGGCACTCAGTTCCAGGACACAGAGCTGCTGGAGGGTGTCCGGCGTAGAGCAACAAAGATGATGAATGGAACAGCTCCCTTATGAGGAAAGGCTGAGGGAGCTGGGTCTCTTGAGCTTGGAGAAGAGGAGGCTGAGG
>VZRI01001453.1:0-25520 GCA_013397515.1 Upupa epops
ACTAAGTTAATTGGTTAATTTTTTCTCAGATCTAATCAATCACTGACAACATGATTATTCACCTCTGGTACAACGACCCCAAGTTTAATAACAGTTACACATCAGGAATCACTAAAAAGTTCAGGCTTTCATCTCCCTGTAAAATTGCAATGTTTTGCTTTCATACTTAATTTTGATATATTTACAATACTGACTGTTCTTGTGTTTAAATAGAACGTTAATTATCATTACATCCAAGTCATTTAATACTCTAATCAGAACTAACTGGAATTAAGTAATTAATCCTAATAAAAGTAGTGTGGGTAGATCAATTATTTCTTGTAATGCCCACTTTTATTCTGTTAGTTTCAAATATTCAACAGTTTCATGCTCTGCAGTATCTTGCTATATATAACTTCACCACAAAAACTTACGTATACTTCTTAATAACATGCCCTGTGTATCTCTTTTTCGCAGATGACACCAACTTTGGGGGAGTGTCAATCTGCTGGACAGGAGGAGGATGCTGCAGAGATCTGGACAGTCTGGGTCAATGGGCAGAGGCCAACAGGATGAGGTTTAAGGAGACCCTGCACTTGGGCACAATAACTCCCAGCAGAGCTACAGACTGGGAGACGAGTGGCTAGAGAGTGGCCTGGCAAAGAGGGATCTGGGAGTACTGGCTGACAACCAGGCTGAACAGGAGCCAGCAGGGTGCCCATGTGGCACAAGAAGCCAATGGCATCCTGGCTTGTATCAGCAGGATTAGGGATGTCATTATCCTTCAGTACTGGGCACTGGGGAGGCCTCCCCTCAAGTTCTGGGGGAAGTTCTGGGCCCCTCGCTTCAAGAAAGAGATTGAGGGGATAGATCAGTCCCAGATGAGAGCAACAAGTATGGGGAAGGGACTAGAGGGAAAGTCTAGAGGGAGCTTGGGTTGTTTAGCCTGGAGAGGAAGAAACTCAAGGGGGACTTTCTCCCACTCTACAACTACCTGGAGGGGAGTTGTAGTCAGGTGGGGGTCAGGCCCTTTTCCCAGGCAACTAGCACCAGACAAGAGGGCAGGGCCTGAAGATGCACCAGGAAAGGGTTAGATTGGATGTTAGGAAGACATTCCTCAAGGAAAGGGTGATCAGACAAGGGAGTGGACTGCCCAGAGCAGTGGTGTCATCCCCATCCCTAGAGATGTTTAAGATAAGACTGGACATAGTACTGAGTGTCCTGGTCTAGCTGATGTAGGGATGTCAGACAATGAGGTGGACTTGATAATCTGAGAGATTTTTTCCTGCCTCAATAATTCTGTTTTCGTTTACTTGCAAAACCTATATGCAGTTATCTTTTATCAATTATTTTTATTGATAAAACCCCATTATAATTCTGCAGCATTCTGAATGGACAGGAAAACAGAAATTACTGGTCTACCTATAGCAACAAAAATTTGTAGTAGAAGTGCAGTTTATGTCATGAAGACAAATGTTTCCATAATACTGTTTACTAATTATACCAATATGCAGACATTTTGACACAAGTCTCACACAGCATCCTTGCAGCCAAACAGAGGTGGTGTGGACTGGATGATTGGGTAGTGAGGTGGATTGTGAACTGGCTGCAGGACAGAAGCCACAGAGTAGTGGTTAATGGGAGAGAGTCTAGTTGGAAGCCTGTATCTAGAGGGGTCCCACAAGATCACTACTGGGACCAGTCCTCTTCAATCTATTCATTAATGACTTGGATGAGGGATTAGGGTGCACTGTCAGCAAGTTTGCTTATGACTCAAAGCTGGGGATGTCGCTGCCACTGCAGCAGATTGCTGCCATTCAGCAAGACCTGGACAGGCTAGAGAGCTGGGCACACAGAAATTTAATGAGGTACAGCAAGGCTAAGTATAGAGTCTTTCATCTGGGCAAGAAGAGCCCCAGGGATCAGTATAGGTTGGGGACTCACCTGTTGGACAGCAGTGTAGGGGAAAAGGAACATGGGGGTCCTAGTGGGTAGTAAGATGACTATGAGCCTGCAATGTACTGTGCTCTTGTGGCCAAGAGGGCCAACAGTATCCTGGGGTGCATCAGAAGGGGGTGGTTAGCAGAGAAGAGAGGTTCTTCTCCCCCTCTACTCTGCACTGTGGCAGGGGGATTGGACTAGATGATCTTTCGAGGTCCCCTCCCATCCCTAATGATTCTATGATTCAAAAGACAATTGTACCTAGATCCATACTACAATAGTTTAATCAATTACTGACAATACATTTTCCACCTAAGATTCTTTTCTAAAATGCACACTCTCGAATGGTGTTATCTGTCATTCTTCAATCACAAATAAGCTGAAGGACTTGTAATATAGTGGAGATTAATACTATCAGATACTGCCAAGCAAGATCTTTGCAGGATATTGATGTTTCTAGGAGAGCTTTTCTGCCCTTCCTACAATTACAAACTAAGAATCATTAAGGTTGGAAAAGACCTTCAAGGTCATCAAGTTCAACCACCCAACCTACAACCCCCAACCACTAACCCATTTCCTGAAACACCATGTCTACCTGTTTTTTTAACCCCGTCAGAGATTGTGCCTTGATCACCCTCCCTAAGCAGCCTGCTCCAAGTCCTCTCTACCTTTTCTGGGAAGAAGTTTTTCCTAAGATCCAGTCTGAACCTTCCTGGCACAACTTGACCCCATTTCCTGTTGTCCTGTTCCCTGCCACTAGGGAGAAGAGGTCAGCACTTCCCTTAATGCAACCTTCCTTCAGGCAGTTGCAGAGAGCAATGAGATCTTCACTCAAACCTCTTCTCCAGGCTGAACAGCCCCAGCAACCTCAGCCTCTCCTCATCAGACCTCTTCTCTAGACCGACATGTATTAAATACTTAAGAGGAAAGATAATCTCTGAAACTGCAGTGTTTCACTATTAATTACCATCAAAACCCCACAATAATACAAAGTAAGAAAAGTTCAACACTACTTTTTGAGAAATCTAGCTCATTTATCTTCACATTTTCAAATCCGCATTTCATCCAGTGCTGAATTTCATCCAGCACTAGGAAGACATCACATCTCTTGGTGAAAGGTGAAATAAACTCCCAAGGGTTTACCACGTAATGCTCTTATGCAAAACAGCCAGCTCTTCATACTAGCCTAAAGTCAATCAACCAGCTCTGTAGTACACTAGTAGCCAATCTAAATGCCAGGCTTGCAAAGCAGAACGTCCACAAAATGGAAAGAGGTGCATGTGGAACTTTAATATAAACCAAAACATAGTGAAGAATCAGTTTTGATGTATTTGTCACATTGAAGTCAGTTCTGAACTTATGAAACATTACAGAAACACAGATGACACACAAGAAAATTTCTGAGTTGCCTTTGCACTTCATATTCTCATAAAATGAAAATCACGCTGTGACAACACCTAAATGAGTCCTGTATCCCTGTATCTGATAACATATTGTCACAACTATAAATGATCTTTCTGGAAAAACAAATAATTATGTGATGCATTCAAGAAAAACAGAACAAAAACTGACAGCAAATCTCTTGATTTCAGGGCCAGACTTCACCTATAGAGCATCCAGAAATGCTTGTCTTGTTATCAGTGCCACCAGCAGAACCATTTGGGATTTTTAAAAGCACAAATAAATAAAAATACCCTCCAAAACCAGTGACTGCAATAACAGAACCAAAGGAACAAAGACCATCATAATCACAGCCAACTCAAAGCCCTAGAGCCTCATCAACTTACACTGTACACCAAAAAGTGACAAAACCAAGCAGATTTCAAAACAGCAAGTACCTTGAGGACTGGGTGTACTAGAAATGAGAGACTTTCAAGATGCTCATGTATTTAGAGGCATCCCTTTGAAACTCATGGCTCCTAAATTTTACTTACAGAAGAAACTACTCTGCTTGCACTTTCTTGCAAAGAGGATTATTGCTATAGAATCATAGAATCATTCAGGCTGGGAAAGACCCTTAGGATCACTGAGTCCAAGTGTTAACAAGATCCCACTCTGTTGAGCAGGTAGGACTGGAGACACCATTCTAAAGCCAAGCATGAGCAGTCAAACCACTTGATGCCTGTCAGAGTTTCCAGAGCCCAAGCTCTGTGCCAGTCTCTGTGGAGCTCCAGCCCCCACCACTGTACTGGGGCAGGATAACTGAGCAAAGCAGTGAACGAAGCCCTTCCCCATTTACTTCACTTGCCCCTCAGCTACAGAAATATCCGAGGATATTCCCTTCCATAAAGGAAGACAGCAGTGCAACACATATGATAGGAACAGTGACATCTACACTGACGTAATAATTCATCCCATGTGATACGTTACTAATTCTTTATCAAAAACTCCTTTCCAATTTTTAGACAAAAGACCAGTGGTCTATACCACAGAAGTACTGAGGGTGGAAAAGACCTCTGAGTCCATGAAGCCTAGCCTATAACCTGACATCACCAAATCAGCTAGACCAGGGCACTGAGTGCCACAGCCAGCCCGTCCTCCAGGGATGGTGACCCCACCACTTGTCTGGGCAGTCCATTCCAGTGTCTGATCACCTTTTGCATGAGGAAGGGCTTCCTAATATCCAACCTAACCCTTCCCTGCTGCAGCTTCAGGCGCTGCCCTCTCATCCTGCCACTAGTTGCCTGGGAGAAGAGCCCAACGCCTGCCTGACTACAATTTCCCTTCAGGTAGCTGTAGAGAGGGAGAAGGTTCCCCCTGAAATCTCCTCTTCTCCAGGCTAAACACCCCCAGTTCCCTCAGACTGTCCTCAGCAGATTTTCCTTTGAGTCCTTTCCCCAGTCTCATTGCTCCTCGAGACCCACTCCAGCCCCTCAATCTCTTTCTTGAAGTGAGGGGTCCAGAACAAATTTCATGGTCAAATTTCATTTGAGAGCGCACACAATAAAAACATGTTTACCTGCCAACAAGCAGAAGGAAACTCAAAATTCCACTGTGAACCTTTGCTCACTCTGACAATATTAAGCAAAACAAAAATGCAAACACAACAGTAGGGAATACCAGTGAAGAAATACTACACATCCTGTAAACTCATTTTTTTCATATTTCAAAATGCAATCACATGAGAATTTTACCTAGGACAGATCACAGTGGAAACGTTCTGAATTATACTACAATTTTAGGCAAGCAATACACTATTACTCAGTTTACTTTGAGTTACAGCAATTGTTGTATATTCCCTCCTCCTTTTAGCAAACAATTTTCTGAGTTGCTATTTTATAAAGGTGCATTTTCTGGGAACAGATGTAATCAGATCACATTGAAATACTAGTGTAGAATCAGAGGGTAAATAGGATAGTGAAGTATGAGTAAGCCTGGAAAAAAAATTTATTAGCATTCTGCATATATCTGAAGTATTTGACATTTCAACACGTATAGCACAAAGGGTTGTTGCTAATTGCCTTTGCTATTGTTCAAAAGAAGACTGTGCTATTAATTTTAATTTTTCTAGTACTGTAAGCATGAGGCCTGGTGTTAAAATTCCTCAAAATTGCCATCCATTTGGCACCATTAAAAGGAAACAGAGCATCAAAACACGGGGGAACACTAAACTGATGTCTAGAAAACCATCAAATCATTCAGGACAAGAATCAACTCACCATTATTTAAGGAAGATAAAGTTTTCAGCTGCACAACATAAAATCACTGCATTCTTTGCTATTTCATGACTGCAGTTTTCAAATTAACAGCAAATGGAAAGTGCTGAATGGTAAAGGCAAGAGAACAGAATACCTTGGTGTTTTCTTACCTTTGCATTATAGGGAATATAATGCTTTGATAAGGCTTCAGGAGTGTGCATCCATGTTTTGTCTATAGAAAAGCAAAACAAAAGAAGGGCTAAATAAATTAATGAATCGTTAACTTGGCTACTATAGAATCTATCTGAAAAATATCCAGCCTCCTCTCACTCAGGTAAGTATCTGTCTGTAGCTGTTATTGGGGGCCAAATATTTACATGGAAGAACCAATTACTTCTCTTGGGCACCCTTGTCATCTTAACTGATTTACCTTAAAAATTCCAACTCCTCCTCCCCAGACAGATTTCTTGATCTAAGTTTGCTTTTGCTTCTTGCCTCGGTTCAGTATTTTCTGCATTGACTGCACATTGCGCTTCTCGTGATGGTTTTTTGATTGATTATGTGCTTTTTTTGATGAATTATCAAGATGTTAATGAGACCAAGTCTTCCAGAAAAATTATCAGAGCAATAACCAATACAGAAAAGCTGTCATCCATCTACTAGAAAACAAAGCAAGTTGGATTGTGGTAACTAATACAAAAGTTTAGATCTGTGTTTGTGGTGGTACCTGAAGGGGTAATAGTAACACACCAGCCAGACTTTGACTACTGCTGAGCAGGGCTTGCTCAACACCGAGGCTCTGGGGTTTTTTCCTTCCCCTAACATTCTTCCAAACAGTAGGCTGAGGGGTGGGCTGGGCCAGACAAACCAAACACATCTAAGGGATATTCCTTCTATACAATATAAATACCAAAATATTATCTTTATCTTATGTATCAAAGCTTATGTTATCTACAAGTAAAAAATGAGTGTGAATTAGGAGTGTCAGAATAAAACCAAAGCATAACCGTAAGTATTCTAATGTCAAATCAGTGCACCACTGAAGACACATTAAGTGGTGATGCAGCTTGAGAGCAAATCCCAAAGGACACTGGCACACAAGGCAGGCCCGCTCCCTGCCCCACCACATTGACTGCAGCAGAGAGAAGATCCACCCATCGCAAACTTCAATTCTAAAATGTGTTCACATTGCTTACTTCATTGTTTTTCACATCAAGCATTTACTAGTTTCATCCAGATACTGACCTATTTATAAATACATAAAGGAAAATGCTCCACAAAAAAAATACTTAATCTATTCAACAAGAAAAGCCCAAATGTACCACTCTTCCATGTATTTCAGTGCCTAATATCAGCACCTACCAGAAGTAGGGCTGTAGCTTCTAACACAATTTTACAGGCAGACAATTCACTAAAGGCATTCCTTGCAAATGATTCTTCCTCTCGTCTTCCCATTCTTAAGAAGGGAAAGGTCAAATGTGAAAAAAGTTCTTTGATTTGGGGGCCAGGTTTTAAATACTGGTCTTAAGTAGATAGCAACAGTTTCAGTATCATTATTAGGTTAAAAGTTCTTAATGTTTTTGTAAAATGGTTCACTTGTCTGTCGACCATAAACTGCTAACAAAGTGTTTCCATAAATGTTGGCACCCCTAGATAGGGGAAGGATTAGGAAGTATGTACAGGTGATCTGAGCTCATAAGCAAATCAGAAGGCAGAACATCAGAAAGGTGCCTGGATAGAAGAATTGTTAAATCATTGACTAATGAGCTAGCAAGCAGCATTGACAACATCCATGCATATATCTGCAGACACTATGAGATAGGCATTAAAGCTTCACATTTAACCTGGAAGCTCTACTGGCAGGTAATAATTACAGAATGACAGCACTTCTGAAAAAAAACTCTTAACGCCAGACAAAATCAATATGGGGCAAGATTCATACTGATAGCAAGGATGCAGAAAATAAATCCTTATTGCAGAATGGCAAGGGTCAGAAGGGACTTCTGGAGATCATCTTGTTCAGCCCCTCTACCAGAACAGGTTCTCCTAGACAATGCCATGCAATAAACATGACAAGGTGCATTATGAGTATCTTGAGAGATGGAGAATTCACACCCTCCCTGGGAAGCATCTTTCTGCCTACCGTGGAGAAGACTGTCTCCAGCATTTCCTTCCCAACTGTAAAATCTGATTTTGAACTTACACCACAATCAGCGGTAGTAGTTTGAAATACTGCTCAGAATTAGTTTGATTTCACAGCAGTTGAAAAACAAAAAGTTTTTTTGCATCCAATAAACTAGAAAGATATGTAAAAAAATAACCTATAAAATAGGTATTCATTTAAACACTTAATGTAGATGTGGTCTGCATGATACCCTACTTTAAAAACTGGTTTTAACAGGATTTTCACAACTTAGTGAAATTATTCATTATTCATAATTAGTCATTCTGAAGCAACAAACAAAATATGAAATCCTGCAATGAAAATCACAGTTCATATTATTATTTAATGTTACACAGAGCAAAACTTGTAGAGACTTTATAAATAAAACACTAAATTCTAAAGAAAGGGACAAAAGCCTAGACAAAACCAACACTGACAACAACATGCATCTAACATTCACAGCAATAGAAATTGAAGAGACATGTGCTATCATGGCAAATAAAAACTACAGTTATTTTAGATCTTGCTTCAAGATTTTCATCTACATTGCCTTAGCATCTACATGAAAGTTTAAATAATTCTCAAAAAATATCTATACAGTTATGAGTTACAACCATCCAGAGTCCATTAAAACCTAAGCAGAGCTAGGTTTGAATGAGGTATAAGAGATTCTAAGAGGTAAAAGCCTCTGGCTTGAAGTTTTGCCAAACACACTGGCACTGAGTGGGAGAAAAGATGGAAAACAGGATCACTTTCAGAATTGAAGGGCACAGAGCAATCCACAGGTTGTTCAGTCTGCAGAGAAGGCTTCTGTGGGGACCTAATAGTGACCTTCTGGTAGCTGGAGGGGGCTACAAGAAGAAGTGATAGGATATAGGGCAATGGCTTCAAATTAGAGAAGGGGAGATTTAATTTGGCTGTTAAGAACAAGTTCTTTAGCAGGAGTGTGGTTGAACACTGGAACAAATTGCCCAGGGAGGTGGTTGGGGCCCCATCCCTGGAGATATTCAAGGGGAAGCTGGGAAATGCTCTGGGCAACCTCATCTAGTTGAGGACATCTCTGCTCACTGCAGGGGGGTTGGAATGGATGACACAGCCCAAATACCCATTTACCTAGCAAAAAGGGAAGCAATAGCAGTATCACAATGAAAACACAAGAGGTAAAAATAAAAACATTTATTGTTTACTGAATCTCTTCAACATCAACAGATGTCTTTCCTTACTAACAGAAGACATGTTGGAACTCACTTTTCTTTCTACAAAACTAGCTAAGGAAAGAAAGATCTTACATGACAATCAGCTTCTTCTGAAGAAGTCAGAGTATCCTATGAGACCAGGGCTATATCTAGGTTTTAATATCTAAAAGAACAAATAGCTTATTTGCTTCAGCATATGTGTGTGTATATTATATATATATATATATATATACATATATATCTTTCATTTTTCTTAGACTATCTATTTCCATATGAAAGAAAACCTTCACAAAGGGACATACAGGAATTGTCAGGCTGTATGATAATTTCCTTTAGCCTGCACTGCAACACAAACAGGCAGGTTCTCACAAATGAGGGAAATGAGAATCAATGAAAGAATGTTCTAATGTTCTGAGTACCATTCAAAATCCCAGGAAAATAACACATAAAACACAAATGGTTTCTGAAACATAGTAGACCAAGTTCCTAACATTACCAGAAGTTACTAAGAAAAAGGAAAACAAATGATATGCTCACCAAGGTAAATAACAACAAAAGCTAAGCTTCTTTCCCAGTTGTGATAAATCATTCCACAATTAAAGAAAAATGGAATGGTTCCGCAAATTATTTGGAAGCAGCTAGGCAATGACACTAAGCAGCTGATAGGAACAGATCTCTTCATAGAGCTTTTACAAAAGTCCATACTAGAAAAAACCTCAGTGTTTAGGAATAGCATAGGCTATGGATTTTAGCTTATTTCTTCAGCACCCATCATGTTCTTGGGATATCAAATAATCTTTCACCTGATTTTATAACCTGAATAAATATATCTTTCTTTTGTGTGCAAGATATAATTGTTGATATTCCGGATTGCTTATCTCAATTCATCTGGCTTTAGCAGATAAAAGGGCTAGACATGCAAGGATGATGCTTGAAGTAGCAATGGTGCTATGTTGGTATAAGATATGGCAGATTCCTTTTATTTCCAGCTTTGATATTGACTCCAAAGCAGGAATTCTCATCACGTAAACAAAATACAGTTACACAAATTTTGTTTACATCCAGTTAATAAAGCATGGACTCTAGCTCAGCATGTGTCACACTTAAGGATCCTTAGAAGAAAACGTGAAAAATGAAGAAATTAGACCCCCTGAATATTTCTACATAATACACAATGAGGAAAACAGTGACAGGGCTGTCAGCAAAAAAAGCTGCATGTCTAATGTTCCATCTAAAAATACATTTAATAAGAAACAGGCCATGAAAAGAGAGTGAGGGCGTCAGAACAGCAACACATACAACTCTGGATATTTAGTGTTTTGATAGTCTTTTGGAAGGCACACCATTTCAGATTACTACAAGTTCAGAACAGGTTCTTAAAGCTAAGAGATAATTCTGCTGCATGAGATATTTCAGTTATATTAAACACGGTTTTCTAAAATAGCTTCTCAAAGGATAAGAATCCAATGAATATATATAAGGAATACGTAAGTCATCAACTCTCTAAAGGTTCTAAAGCCTCCAGTACATCCTTTGGTCTGTACATTGGGGGGAAAAAAGAGCAAAGGGCGTGTACTTTATATTGTACACACACATCCCTCCTTCAAACAAGTAAATACTTTGAAATTCAAGGTAAACATTGCAATACAGAACACTTTGAGAAGGCTTTGCTCTTATTGCTTCTTATAGAAGGCTTCCCATTTCCACCTAGTTAATTGGGTATGATTACTTGTAAGTACTTCCCTGTACAACTCTGGATATTCTAAAGAATTCTTACAGGATATTTATATCTTCCATGGAACACAGGCTAAATTACTTGCCTTTCTTCCTGCTAAAAGCACGGTTCATGTTGACAATTGTATCCAGGCAATGTCTGTCTGGTTTTCTTTCTCTCTGCTTTAACCTGCAGAATAACATATATAAGAAAATAGAAAGTTATGTTTTTATCTTTGAAGTGAACTCATTCTCTTCACATTAAAGATAACACAAATTATTTTAAGAATTTTGAAATAATTCACAGAAGCAAAATGGTGATATGCTTTGCTGAGGCAGAAATTGAGGAATTAAGATTTATGTCCAAATGCCCAGTGGTACCCAACACAGAAAGCCTTTTAAAACTTTCTATGACATTCTCCTAAGTGACATTTCAGAGACACAGAGCAGATGGCAGTATATGTAAATATGAAGACAAATACTACATAAACATAGCTCGGAAAGTAATGTAGACTGGTAGGGATCCACTGGAGATCATCTAGTCCAACCCCCCTGACAGAACAGGTTCTCCTAGAGCACATCACACAGGACCATGGTTAGGTCGATTTTGAATGTCTCCAAGGAAGACAACTCCACCACCTCTCCAGTCAGCCTTTGAGTCCTCTGTTACCCTCATTGTAACAACACTTTTTCCTTGTGTTCAGGTTCAGTATGTTCCAGTTTATGCCCACTGCCCCTTGACCTATCGTTGGGCACCACTGAGAAAAGCCTGGTCCCATCACCCTGACACTTGCCTTTTACATATTTATAAGCATTTATATGAGCTAAGAAAGCTTTAAAGTGAATGCTAACTACACAACTCCGTAAAACATTCTGTTCACATTTGCACTGCACTGTACGGTGTCATTTAGGCTGTCAGATTATTTCAAGCTATGCTTTCATCCTCATGAGGGCTTGACATTGGATGGGGTGCAAAAAATCACGTTTCTTCTTCACTCAGACTCAATACAGAAAAAAATTGCTTTCTAGTGGTGCAACTACATCCTTGCTCCAATAACATCAGATTGTACAGTGATTTCTGCATTTTCTTCACTTAAAAACACTGATCACTCTTAAATTCTTAATATTTGACTCACAATAATATTTTAGAAGCTTAGTCTTCACCAAAATTTTGCACAGGGATGGTTCAATACCATCCAATTATGTAATATAGGGATTTTCCTTTTTCGAACCTGTGTGAAGGTACCCCACACCAATCCCTTCCCTTCTTTTGAGCACTTCTAGCCAAAGGGGAAAGAAAGCAGTGTGAGGACTTAAAAAAAAGAAAAAGAATATTAAACCAAAAATCAAAGTGCCTGCTAACTGATTCTATTTGAAACCCATTAGAACATTACCTTTGCTTTGAACAAAAAGTGAAGCCAGTATTTCAAATGTCAGAAAGAACCACTGATTAAATTGATTTAAGATGCTTTCTTTTAAAAAGAAAAAGAAACGTAAAAAAAAGAAAGTTAGTAATGATGTGGGTTGCTGTCTTCTATGCTTTATGCAGCAAAGGAAGATGAACAAAGGAAGCAGAGTGGCAGCCTTCCAGCTTCCGGCACAAGCACCCGCAGTCCTTCTTGGCTGCTGACACACCAGAGCCTCCACACAGACATCTTAAATGCCTGTGGGTTCCTTCAGAAATGTGCTGGTTTGATATGTTTTCTAAATTTAGAGCTGTCTCAGACAAGCCAAGAGACAGAGTATTTAGGTAGGGGACAAAACAAACCACACTGTTTCTAGTCTCGTTTCTCTCTATTTTCCTCTTAAAAACTGGATATTCCTCAGGATTTCTTTGGGGGTTCTCGCCCAGCAACCCCTCCAAAAAGCGTGGGCAAAAGCTGACCTACAGGGTTTTTTGCATTCTACAAATACATTCCAAAAACATCCTCCCTGAAGTCCCCACCTAGCACACATTCATTCCCTTGAATTAAAAAAAATTAAAAAAATATATATATACATTCTGTCCCTTAAAATACCCTGAATCTATCTCTTTTCTCACAAATCATAAACACAGTATCCATACAGAAAGAAATGCAGCTTCAAACTCTTCCCCTTCTCAGATCCTTTCCGGATAACACTTGTTAAAGAATTTTGCACAAAATGTCTTTAACCCTGCTTCCCAAAGTGCTGCAGCACACAGGAATGTGTGATTCACTGACCTGCAATGAAACTTAAGCTTCTAAAATTATTTCTGGAGGTAAGGGGAGAAACTGCAGAATGTGGTTGCAGCTTTAAAATGCTTTTTCTAAATTAGACCAAAACACCATGAAAATATGCTGACATGACACATGACACACTGAAGGCCCCTGGGGGCAAGAAAGCCAAAGGCCTCCTGGGGTGGATTTGAAGGGGAGTGCTTAGCAGATTGAGAGGTTCTCCTCCCCTTCTACTCTGCCCTGGTGAGACCTCATCTGGAGTATTGTGTCCAGTTCTGGGTCTCTCAGTTCCAGGAGGATGTAGAACTGCCTGAAGGAGTCCAGTGGAGAGCCATAAAAATGGTGAAGGATGTGGAGCATCTCCCTTATGAAGAAAGACTGAAGGCATTGGGTCATTGTAGCTTAGAAAACAGGAGACTGAGGGGTGACCTCATTATTGTTTATAAAAATGGAAAGGACTGGTGTTAGGAGGACAAAGCCAGGCTCTTCTCAGTGTCATCCAATAACAGGACAAGGGGCAACGGGTGTAAGCTGAAACAGAGGAGGTTCCACATAAATACAAGAAGAAACTTCTTCATGGTAAGGATGATAGACCACTGGCTTCTGAGGGAGGTTGTGGAGTCTCCTTCTCTGGAGATGTTTAAAACACACCTGGCTGTGCTCCTGTGTAACTGCATTTAGGGGATCCTACTCTGGCAGGGGGGTTGAACTAGATGATATTTTGAGGTCCTTTGTTGTAATCCCTAACATTCTGTGATTCTGGGATATCATAATAAAGGACTACATTAAGTGATACACAAAATCTAATTAACATCTTCATCTCCTGTTATATTCTCCTCAATTTTGTACAAGTATCCAAAACACTAACTTGCCACAGTATTTCCTCCTCTGAAACAGCAAATTCATAAAGTTGTTCAAATATCAATGAATAAAATTCAGAAACTGTGCATTCTTTTTGTTCTAGAAGTGAGCACTTCCTTTCACAGTTATGAAAACTTGTAACCTTTAAGCTTATAAATGATGACACAACAGTCAATAGGAATAGAAACCAGAAGATCATTTAAATCAAATTTAGTGTTATAAAAACTTCTGGGGAAAATACCTCTTCCAGATCCTGAAAAAACATGCATCTCTTTTGGCCTTCCCAGAAGGGAGCAACTTTCAGCTGAAGTTCTTAACCTGTGCTTAGACTTTATAATTGCAGAGAACATAGAAGAGAACATTCAGTCATTGGAAAGCTTTAAAGTTTTATCAATCTTTGCATTTTCAGAAACACTCATTAGCAGGAACCACGTGGCAGCCATACCTTCAGGCTGAAGGCAATGCTGTGTAAGTCCAAGGTTAACTCTTGTAATTCTACACATGTACATGGGAGTGGGCAAACCTGTTTAAAATCTGGTCTTCTAAACTCTCACTCCCCCACTACCAAAGTATATTGTAATGTTGAAATGATAACATTCTCAGTGGAGCAGAGGTTAGACATCTGTGGTGCACCGTCAGCCTGCAGTACTATCCTGAAGTGAAGGAGGCATGAGAGTAAAGTGACCAGAACCCACCAGGTGTGAGTGAAGAAGATTCATAGGTTCCTACCAGGTTGAAAGGGACCTCAAGGATCATCTAGCCCAATGTATGGAGCTAGAAATAGTTTAAATTAGATGTCCCAGCAGTCTGTCAAGATAGAACTTAAAACTGTCAAATATAAGACAGTTGACCCCTTCCCTTGGGAGATTATTCCAGTGTTTAATTGTTTTAGTGGTGAAGAATTTTCTTCTGGACTCCATTCAGAAGAATAAACAAAAGTGACCAGAGCAGCTGAAAATTAAATCCCTAAAGTATCGCTCACCTTCCAAATACACTTGCACTGTTCCTGCAAAAGGTATGGACTAAACCACTCTAAACTGAAAGTGGAAAACATTCATCTGGTCTAACAGACCACAGACACTGTTGTCCCCAACCTTCTGCAGATCTTTGGAAGGTATACAAGATTCTCATGTGCACTCTGTGTATGTTTTCTCTTTCAGCCAGTATAAGCCTCATACCATTGTGACAAGCAGGTTTTTCTGCTCAGCAAGAACTTGGAGACCACAGATAAAGCACTGCTCACATAGTAGATCTGCCAAAAGTAGAGGAGTACTCACAGCATGTCTGAGGACAAGCAGACAGCAGTGTTTTGCTATAAATATCAACAACAGAGAACAGGAACTAGGAAGTCTATGCCATTCAGGCATTTCGTATTAGTTTCCAAAAAGTTCAGGGAAGTGACTTTTTATTTTCCCATTTCCTAAAAGTAACCTGCTGCTTTGAATAGGAAAAGAGAAAATACAGATGCATGCAGGTGTATGAAGAGAATATCATTAAGACATTCGACAGCAAAAAAATTTCCTTAGGCAAGGTTACTGCTACCTTTTGCCTCACAGTAAGAAATATCAAAATAAAGAATTACAATGAGAATAAACGTCACTATTAAAGACCTCTGTAGAAATTAATTGAAAACTGCTGCAAGTACCAATAAATCTTCAGACATTTTGCTAACAGCACAGTCTTAAAGAAAAAGTACAAAAGTCACTTGTTTCACAAAACCAAGTTTCTACACCTGGCTTTTAAAGCATTAAGACAGGTATTTACTTTCAAAAATACTGCATTCTCAGCATATTTATTTGTACAGAATTGCTTTGCATTATTATGTTTTTCACTACTGATCTGTATTAGTGGATTACATTATGGAAACATACTACATTTTACATTGTACAAGCAAAAGGATTAATTTTAAAACCGGGAATACTCCCTTCTTTCCAGACTTGCTATATTTTCATATAATCATAGACTGGCTCAGGTTGGATACAACCACCCCTGCTGCCATG
Organism: Upupa epops; assembly: GCA_013397515.1. Lineage (NCBI taxonomy): Eukaryota > Metazoa > Chordata > Aves > Bucerotiformes > Upupidae > Upupa > Upupa epops. Next base: position 15,691 of record VZRI01001453.1, read on the forward strand.
GGCAGGGATGCATCTCGACTAGACTTGGTTTCTCAAGGCCTCACCCAACCCGTCCTCAGGGAGGAGGCAGGCACAATCCTACCAGACAACTGATTCCAGAGTTTCTCCACCCTTATACTAAGGAACTTCTTCCTAAAATCTAGTCTGAGCCTCCTCTCCATTTCCCCCTGTCCTACTGCTATACCAACTTTGGGAAAAGTCCCTCTCCAGCCTTTCTGAGATTCCCTTCAGATATTAAAAGGCAGCTATAAGGACCCTCCTGAGTCTTCTGTTCCCTAAGCTGAAGAACCCCAACTCCTCCAGCCTATCCTCAAAGCAAAGGTGCTCCAAGTGATCATCTTTGTAGCCTCCTCCAGACTCACTCCAACAGTTCTGTGTCCTTGTGTTAGGGACACCAGAACTGGTCACCATATTCAAGGTGGGGGTCTCACAAGAACAGAGTAAAGGAGGAAAATACTCTCCCTTGTTCTGCTGTGCCACAGTGCTGATATATCTGAGGATACAGCTGACCTTCTGAGCTGCAGGAGCAGGCTGCCTAATCATACTGAGTTCATTTTGCAAGAAAATATGATCCTCCCATTTTGTTCACTACAATAGAATAATCATTACAGGATACAAAAGGAGCTTTTTCCCTCAAATCTACAGATTCCAGTGTCTAGTGAAACACAGTGAAGGATTTCAACTGTGTCAGCTTAATTTTCATCCTGACATACAAGAATTTACAGATGTCAGATACTCAGAGCCAGCAAAAAAGCTCTACATGTTTTCTCTAAGAACTAGGGCACTTCCATTTGTTTCTAGAAGACAGATGACAAACATCTTGCTCAGTTGCATACAAGAGGGTCTGTATTTGACATCCCATTAACCATCTGGTCATCTATATGGAATCTGAACTAGAGTTCTTGCCTGCACATTTCATTCAGATGGAGGACGGAGTCTGAAGGAACTTTGCTAGTGTTTTGTTTTTAACAGCAACAGAGAAAGATTCAGGGATAGGATTCACCAGAAAAATAGAACAGCTCGTAAAACTCATGAATATCAACTGCTCTTAAAAGTAAAACCAGCTCCAGTAGAAGGGATACTCTAGAGCTTTTCAATCCACAGCATGAAGAATTCTCCAACAATTTAAACACAATCTTTGTGGACACGTGAAGAGCAGAATATGAGAAAGGAATCTGGGGGTTCTGGTGAACAACAGGATGACCACGAGCCAGCAAAATGCCCTTGTAGCCCAAAGGGTCATCCAGAGATGGATTAGAAGGGAGGTGGTTAGTAGATCAATAGATTCTCCTTCCCTTCTACACTGTCCTGGTGAGACCACATCTGGAATACTGTGTTCAGTTCTGGGTCTGGGTCCCTCAGTTCCAGAAGGACACAGAACTGCTTGAGGGAGTCCACTGTGGAGCCATAAAAATGATGAAGGATGAGAAGCATCTCCCTAATGAGGAAAGGCTGAAGGAGCTGGGTCTCTTTAGCTTGGAAAACAGGAGACTGAGGGGTAACTTCTTCAACGTTTATCAATATGGAAAGGGTGGTTGTCAGAAGGAAGAAGCCAGGCTCTGCTCAGTGTCATCCAATGATAGGACAAGGGGCAATGGGTGTCAGCTGCAACAGAGAAGCTTCCACATAAATATGAGAAGAAACGTCTTCACGAAGAGGGTGACAGAGTACTGGAAGAGGCTTCCTTCCTCCTTCTCTGTAGAGGTTTAAAAACCACCTGGCCTTCTTCCTGTGCAACTTAATCCAGGTGATCCTGCTGTGGCAGGGGGATTGTACTGAATGATCTTTCGAGGTCCCTTCCGATTACTAAAATTCTGTGGTTCTGTGATATATTGTATTTGTGGTATTTCCACATTCATTTTGTATAAACTGCAACTGACAGAAAGGACAAAGATGGAAAAGGCTCTTCAGGTATATAACCTCCAAATAAAGCACAAGTTTAGAAAGAAGTGAGTGCCACTGTCAATGAACTTAGTTCCAGTTTCATCACATTCAGCAGATCCTTTGTGGAGGTACAAGAGTATAACCAAAGGTATCCTATTTCTACTCTGCCAAAGTATATAGTCTGCCAAACTTTAACATAGCTCAGAAGGTGGTTAAGAGGAAGTCAAACCCCCAGATGTCTGTTTAGGCAGAAGCAAGCAGAAAATTTCTGTGTAGGTACCGGAGAACCCCTAGCCAGAGAGGAGTTAAGAGAAATATAGCGGCTTTTCCTCCCACACCCCCCTGTCTAGGCATTTCCCCTGCACAGGCTTCACAATACACACCAGATATTTGTTTACTCTCCTATCATCCTCTCTCCAAGAGCTCAGCAGGTTTGTTTCAATTTATTATAAATGCAAAATGAAATAAATTATTACCCTTTCCCCAAGAGCTTTGAACTACAAATGGTTTTCCACCTCTTTGAAGTCATAGTTTGGGTTGTTCTTTTTCAATTGTGAAAATATTGTGATAGTTTTGGGTTTGGTTTAGCTTACAAGATCAATACAAAATTACCAGAGGTAATCCTGTTACGGAAAGGAGAAGTAAATATTAAGAAGTTACAATCATGTTGGCAGGTAAAGTGATCTGTAGAACTTTAAGTTATTACATTTACACCCGAATGTGTAAGCTTCCCTCAAAGAAGAACCAGAACGCTGTATAAATTATCATAGAACAGTAGACTGGTATCTTGCAAAGAGACCTCCAAAGGTCATCCAGCCCAACCCCCCTGCAGTGATCAGGGACAATCCTCAATTAGATCAGGTTGCCCAGAGCCTTTTCTAGCCTCCCATTGTACATAACCAGGGATGGGACCTCAGCTACCTCCTTGGGCAATCTCTTCTAGTGTTCGATGTATAGGGAAGGAAAGAGGAAGAAGGAAAAAAAATCCATCTTTATTTTATTAGAAAATACAGTAACTAAGCAGGTAGTAGAAATTTCTGTGAGCATGCTATCAAATTCTGATGACATTTTGCTGCTATAAGTTACACACCTGGGTAAGCACAAAGCCTTGAAGACAAACAAATGCTGGGTGTACAGACTGCCATGCAGAGTGGATATATACTTGCTTTCATATCTTTTATAGTCCAATTCCTGTGATTGCCTCCCTCGCAGTGCTAAAGGTCAGGTGATGAGAAAATCACTGCCATGCAAATTTGTATTAGCAGATGTTCTCATACCCAGTTTATTAATATATTGCATGCTTCTGAAAGAATGAAATGCAGAAAGTGTAATTCATTTAACGAAAGATAATGATGCACCACTCCACAAAGACTTTTAAGATCCATGAGGAACACAATCCCATAATGTTAAAGTCAATTCATTAATGTTAATACATTCAGAATCTTTAATTTGTTAGCCTGAAGGACAGCATTAAGTTGCACTTAGACAGATAAGACAGGCTTTCAGCAACTGTGACAGTTTGCAAAATTGAGAAAAGCTGGCAATATCCGTTTTGTCAGTTTGACTAAATCAATCTCAGCATCTTGAAAACCAGATTATACTGCTTTTTAGGCTTTGCTGTATTGAATTCTTTGAGCTTATCTTCTTTAGGCCTTCAGAATACTTTCTGAACAACCCCAGTATTTCACCAGGGACATGATATGAAGTTAAAAGCACAGTTGTGAAACTGGATAAATAATATTTATGACAAATTTATCACCTCATCTCCTGTCCTGTGTATGCGTTCAGGTAGTCCATTACAATGTATATTAAGGAGAAACATTTAGGTATTGCACACTATTAAAGTTATAATGAAACTTAGTTTGCTATTTTGGTAAGCAATCCATCCTACTGTTTTTTAGTGGAAATTACTGAGCTACAGAATACGGCATAATAGCATTTCCAAGCTAGAAAAACAAAATCCTTCAATTTTCCTGGGTAGGAGTGCTATGTATCTTTCAGTACAGTTGGGACTAAGGAGAAATGCTAGTTTTTAAAAGCATGATAAATCAACAAGCTTAGATTTAAACATTCATGACATTACATAGAGTGGTACTGGCAAGACACATTTACAGTCTCTGAACCAATTAACTTCTAGGTAGATGAAGCATTATGCCAATCTAAAATATGTTTACACTTTCTTTAGCCTTCCAAAGAAAAACCCACAGTGAGGCATCTCCAATATTTGGGGATGAAAGAGTGGCTTCTCCTGCCCAGACCCTCATGTACAAAGAGCAAACCTCTACCAGTGCATTTAGCCTTTCATGAGATCATTGTACAACAGCAATGAGATGCATGCAGCCATGGAGAATCTTCTCCTGGCTATTACCACCAGACATTCTACTTTGAGAGAGAAGAAACCACAGCAAAGCAACAGAGTACCTCTGCATTCATGCACTTGAGAAGATGCTGCTTTCACAAACGAAACTGAGGAGTCAGTTGTTTAAACATCAGAAACACTGTCACATAGCTGTACTATATATCCAATGCTACTCTCTCCTCCTTCCCCCAACAACAGAAACTGATATTGCAAATCTTATGAACCACACATAGCTATTCAGATTACTTAAGTTACATCCAGGATAATTACAGATTAGTAATACTGGTAGTCACCAATGACAATCACTAAGTTTTGGATTCATATATGAACACAATTCCATAAACACTTCTTGAACACTGCATTTCCCAAACACAATAATATGGCTACATAATCAAAGAATCAGCCACTCAAGAGGGAGAGTTGAGCATCTCCACTGGTATTTAAGCATTTCACAGAAGCTCATTTCAAACGAAATAGGAGTTAACTGAAGAACAAGCCTGTGTGAAATTACAATATCGAGCAGTCAGTCATGCTTCTACTTGCTTCTAAGGGATCGAATCTAAATTTAGTGAATTTCTGGATGACACCAAGTTTGGGGGAAGTGCCGACCTGCTGGAGAAGAGGAATGCTGCAGAGAAATCTGGACAGGCTGGGCCAATGGGATGAGGTTTAAGAGGGCCAAGTGCAGGGTCCGACACTTTGGCCACAATAACCCCCTACAGATACAGACTGGGGCTGGAAATCGGCCTGCCAGAGAGGGACCTGGCAGTACAGTTTGACAACTGGCTGAACAGGAGCCAGCAGTGTGCCCAGGTGGCACAAAAGGCCAATGGCATCTGGCTTGTATCAGCAATAGTGAGGCCAGCAGGACTAAGGACATAATTCTCCCCCTATACTGGGCAATAGGGAGGCCTCCTCTCGAGTACTGAGAGCAGTTCTGGTCCCCTCACTTCAAGAAAGAGATTGAGGGACCGGAGCGGGTCCAGAGGAGCAATGAGGCTGGGGAAGGGCATAGAGGGTAAGTCTGATGAGGCGAGGCTGAGGATGCTGTGGTTGTTTAGCCTGGAAAAGAGAAGACTCAGGGAGGACCTTATCACTCTACAACTACCTGGAGGGACGTTGTAGTCAGGTGAGGGTCAGGCTTTTTTCTGCGGCAGCTACTGATAGGACAAGAGGGCAGGGCCTGAAGCTACACCAGGGGAGGTTTAGGTTGGATGTTAGGAACTCTCTCCTCAAGGAAAACGTGATCAGATCCTGAATGGACTGCCCGTGGCAGTGGTGGAGTTTCCATCCCTGGAGGTGTTTAAATACAGACTGGATTTGGCCCTTAGTGCCCTGGTCTGGCTGATGTGGTGATGCTGGGTCACAGACTGACTTGATAATCTTAGAGAACTTTTCCAGCCTCAAGAATTCTGTGATTCTGAGCATTTCATTTTTAAAGAAGAATATGAGCACAAACATAATAATTGAGAAAGCACTGACATGAGAGCATTTCTGTAATAAAATGTGCGGTGCAGTGCTACAGAAATCCTGCTCAAACACACCAGATATTTAGCTACAGTATGCTGTGCCTTTCCAAAACTCATTTCATTTTAATGGAAAACAGGCAAGAAGATTCAAACAAAGCTCTTTCTTTGGAAATTGCTTGAATCTATATGCACACAGATGAATGTGCACTCTCTGCTAGCTCACCACTGGCATGCAGACAGAAAAAAAAAAGGCTGCTACAGAATTCTTAAAACATCTTTAACAATGTTAAGGAGCTCTTGCAGAACAGCAGCATGTAAGTCATTTGACAAAAACAGTGCTAGTCAAAGACAGAAATAGGTATCTCAATTACACTGCTGTAAACCACAAAATGAATTCTTATATACAAGGAAAAATGTATGATGAAAAATGTAGTTCTGTTGTGGTTGGGGTGGACAGAGACAAAAGCCAAAATGACCACCAATTACCTTGAAAACTGCTTTTCTGAATTCCACTGCACAAAATTAATAGCACTTTTTTATTTTGGTGGGGAACAGGTGAGGTGCCTGGGGACTGGAGGATAGCAAATGTCAGTCCAGTCCTCAAAAAGGGCAAGAAAGAGGACCCAGGTAACTACAGGTCAGTCAGCCTCATCTCCACCCCCAGAATGGTGGTGGAACAACTTGTCCTTGGCACTGTCTCTAGGCACATCAAGAACAAGATGGTCATTAGAGACAATCAACATGGCTTCACCAAGGAAAACTCATGCTTAATCAACTTGATAGCATTTTATGAAGACATAATCAGGTGGATAGATGATGGCAAAGCAGTGGATGTGGTCTATCTTGACTTCAGTGAAGCATTGGACACAGTCTCCCTCAGCATCCTCACAGCCAAACAGAGGCAGTGAGGACTGGATGATTGGGTAGCGAGGTGGATCGTGAACTGGCTGCAGGACAGAAACCAGAGAGTAGTGGCCAATGGGAAAGAGTCTAGTTGGAGGCCTGTATATAGTGGAGTACCCCAAGGGTTGATACTGGGACCAGTACTACCCAATGTATTCAGTGACCTGGATGAGGGATTAGAGTGCACTGTCAGCAGGTTTGCTGATGACAGATCTGGGAGCAGTGGCTGACACACCAGAGGGGTGTGCTGCCATTCAACAGGACCTAGACAGGCTAGAGAGTTGGATGGGTAGAATTTTAATGAAATATAACAAGGGCAAGTGTAGAGTCTTGTATTCTTTCCAATCCCTAACATTCTATGATTCTGTGATTACTCTAGGTGAGGATGTGTGTGTCTGCTAAGTGGATTTTCCAAGCTATACCTTGCTGGTCACAACTCAGTGATACTTTAAAAAAAAAAAAAGTACTTGGTGCGTTTAAGCTTTCAGAAATTATATTATAGCTGGACTGATTTCTTAAAGAAAGTGCAAGAACTACTAACAACACCAATGTTTTTAAGCTCCATTAAAAACAGAAGCAACTAGAGAAAAGCATCATTACCAATTCAAAGTACTCTTTTTAGCTCCATTTTACTCTTTTTTTAAAAAGAGAGTACTGTTGAATCTGCCAGTAAAGGAATTATTTTCAAGAAGTTAAAGCTCAATAGGCTTCCACTGAAAGCTGAATAACTTTTAAGACTCAAACTGGAATCTGCACTGGCTAGTAAGTTTCAGATTTTCATTGGAATCAAACGGATGGTAAACAAATGTATTTTGCAGTCATTTAGTTTACAAATCAAACACACAAGCACACAGCAGCACTTAATAAGCAGCCAAAAGGAATGACTTGATTTAAAAGTAATCTTAAACAAATTAACCAAACCCTAAATTTCCCTCAGATTCTCCAGTTTCATAAGACATCCCTGTGTCCCCTTCCCCAAGGAAAGATAACAAAGTACTCAGAATTAATAAACCAAATGATTTCTTCTTCTGTGCCAAAGTAATGTGGCAGTTAAAACTGGTATAATAAAGGAAGTAACTTCTTGTTAGTACTGGAAAGTTGCTTCCTCTGCCATAGTGCACTCAGCATTCATGAAATCATTCAGTAAAGGATGCAGAATCACAGAATCATAGAATTACTGAGGCTGAAAAAGACCTCTGAGCTCATCTTGCCCGGCTTACGACCTGACACCACAACATCAGACAGACCATGGCACTAAGTGCCACGGCCACTCTGTCCTTAAATGCTTCTGGGGACTGCCCTGGGTAGTCCATTCCAGTCTCCAGAAGAATTTACTGACATTAGGTAATATTTATAAGTACTCAATGGGGTTAGTATCATTCCATCTCACACATTCGTAAATTGAAACACAACACACAGCCTCCCAATGACACTGAAAGTATTGAAAGCTGTGGTAAAAGCTAGAGCTTCCAAACTTCACATTCCTGATTAAGAATTTCTCTAAACCTAATACATTTTCTAGCACTTATTCAGCACATTAAAATGGAGATTTATTTTATTTTTTACTTTTTTAAAAAGAAGGGTCATATAGTTTCTCTTTCATTTACAGGTGGCATAAAATAACACAGAACCAGAACACAACTATTCAAATAGCAGCTCTCAGTACTGTTTCATCAACTGATAGCTAGTAGAGGTTTCAAAGCAGACAGGGAGAAGAAAATTGGAACTTCTGTAGAAAGCACAGCATGCCGACATCCACTGATTTTATGGCCAGCCCCACTCATAGAATCATCAAAATTGGAAATGATCTTCAAGATCATCATGTCCAATCACTTGCCATACAACTCCCAACCACTAACCCATCTTGTGAAACACCCTGGCTGCCTGTTTTTTGATCACCTCCAAGGGATGGTGCCTCCATCCCTCCCTGGACAACCTGTTCCAAGGCTTCCTCCACTCTTTCTTGGAAGAGGTTTTTCCTAAAATCCAGTCTGAACTACCCCGGCACAACCTATTTCCTCCTATCCTATCACAAGTCAACAGGGAGAAGATGCCAACACCCACCTCTCTACAATTTCCTTTCAGGTAGTTGTAAAGAACAATGAGGTCTCCCCTCAGCTTCCATTTCTTCAGGATGAACAGCCCCACCTCACTCAGCCTCTCCTCATCAGACCTGTTCTCTGGAATCCTAATCAAGCTAGTTGGCAACTTCTCTGCCCCCTCTCCAGCACCTCAATATCCTTCCTATTCCTCACGTTATGACCAATAACATAGCCAAGATCAACAAAATGTTATAGATGGCACCACTAATTGCTCCTCTGCTGCCTCAAGTAAATATTACTGTGCCCATGTACTGAATCTCTGAACTTGCAGACATTTAAGGCATTCACCATGGATTTATGGTGATCTGTTCAGGGATCACTCAGAGCAGCAGGTATTTCTCAGGAGCCCAGGTGGCTATCCAAACGTATTGAATCCCTTTGATATTGATGGCATCTCACAGTCCTTGCTGTTGTTCTATGTATGTTGTAGTAGGCATTTGTCGGGGATACAGGATGTGACGCGATAGGACCTCCCCTGCTCTGAATGATGCTTAGCTAAGGGGCACAGACAAAGTGGAGTAGGTATATAAGCGCATGTCATGCGGTAATAAATGCCATTTTACTGCTCATCATGTTGGTGTATACGTGTAGTAATTGGTCCTGGTCAGTAATTGATCAGTTAAGATGTAGTACATTAGAACATGTTGCACACAGATGGCAACACATATGATAGTGCAATTTGAGCAAGTTCTTTGCCAAATTATAATCTTAATTCTAGACATTGAGAGCCAAGGAGTTTCTCCTGCAACTTCCTGGAATAAAAGGAGAATTACATCATTATTGTACCTTGAATTCTGCTCAACTATCTGATTTAGGAAGTAATCATACTTTTTCCACATTTTTTCTGATGTCTGCATTCAGTATGAGGAAACTTTGGATTAACTGTGTTTTTATTTAATAACACTGAATAAATAACTTGTCTTCAAACTCTTTTTCACTGTATTATTTAAAAGCCTAGCACAATTCAGATCTTTCAGGACTGGGTTAAATACATGGTACAATTACACATCTGCTCTGATACTCAGCCTCCAGGAAAATGGTTATTATCTGCTTCTCGGGGTTCTCTTTTCCCCTCTTTTTTTTTTTTTTTTTGTAAAACATAAGGGTGCAAAT
>VZRI01001453.1:40798-93560 GCA_013397515.1 Upupa epops
AGTATCACAGTAATGATGAGGCTGGAAAAGACCTTAAAGATCGTCCAGTCCAACCTAAAACCAACTAAGTAACCCTAAATATCTGACATCTAGATCATGCCACTCAGCACTTCATCCAGACTAACCTTAAACACCTCCAGAGACCGTGACACCTCCATGGGCAGCCCATTCCAAAACCGGATCACTCTTTCAGTAAAAAAACCTTTTTCTAATATAAAGTCTAAAACTCCCCAGAGGGAGCTTAAGACTGTGACCCCTTGTCCTGTCTCCAGTGTCCAGGTAGAAAAGACCTATCCCTGCCTGACCATAACCACCTCTTAGGTAGTTACAGACAGAGCTAAGGTCACCCCTGAGCCTCCTCTTTTCCAGGCTAAACAGACCCAGCTCCATCAGCCTCTCCTCACAGGGCTGACCTTCCAAGCCCTTTACCATTCTAGTTGCTCTTCTCTGAACTCATTCCAGCACTTCAACATCCTTCCTAAACTGAGGGGCCCAGAACTGAGCACAATACTCCAGGTGCGGTCTAACCAGTGCCAAATGCAGGGGGAGGATAACTTCCCTCTTCCCTGCTGGCCACACCATTCCTGATACAGGTCAGGATGTCATTAGCCCTCTTGGCCACCTGGGCACATTGCTGACTCATGCTAAATTTACTGTCCACCAATACCCCTAAGTCTCTTTCTACCTGAGTACTCTCCAAGATCTCCATTGCCAGCCTATAGTTCTCCCTGGGGTTGTTAATACCAAAATACAGCACCCGACACTTAGACAGGTGTCTAAACTCATCTTATTAGAGTCTGCCCATCTCTCCAGTCTGTCCAAGTCCCTCTGCAGGGCCCTCCTACCCTGAATGCCATCTGGTCCCATGGACCTGTGGGGATCCAAATGGATCAGGAGGTCTCTAACTAGTACCTCTTGGATAACTCATTCCTCTCCTCCATGTCATCAATAAAGATGTTGAAGAGAACTGGGAATTTTTGAATTTAAATAGGACCATGTTGCAGGTGATAGTTTACCTGTATCTATGCAGTACAGATCTGCATAAAACAGAGTAACTGGAGTATCTGAAACCTTGAAGACATTATTTATGATATTTTCATTTCTCCACAAATGGGTGTACAGAGAAAACAGATCTGTAATGCTTGGAAGATAAAATTGCTAACACAAATATTGTAGACCAACACCAAGTAACTTTCTAAACAGACACATAAGAAACATTTGCGCCATATCCTGACACCAAATAGTAAATGCAGTGAACATGAAAATATAATTTAACCGTTCAACCCTGGTCCTCTTGACAAAAAGAACCCAAGCATTTTAAAGTTCTCCAAGTAGGAAACAAAACTAAAACATCCCATACCTAATCCCTACTAACTGATCTCTCTCTTAATATGACACAGACAGTGGCCACAACCATATACGCCCATTTGGAGCACCGACAGAATCATCACTTCACGTAAGAAAATGCCTTCAGTACAGTAATTAACCACAGGATAACATGTATATCTCATGATACATTTGATGAAGTTACTTTACTTGCTGCCATTACCAAAACTCATTAATAAAAGTGATGTCAACATCTATTAATTCAGTAACATCCAGGATTGTTGATTAAAAACATTATCAGCATTAAAGCCAGAGAAGTTTGTACATTACACTCAACCAACTGCTACACATTGGCAGGGTTCAGAAATTAGACCCTGCCATCTGCACATGAATATGCATCAAGTGATCATTTGATCCATTTAAAAGAAGTTAGCAATCACAAGTAAAACATATAAACTACCATTTAAAGAAAGACTAAGGACGCAGCAATCGTCAACACATTGCAAGACCAACACACTAGTGAACCTGCCTGGAGGCTAAAACTCTGTTCTGCTTCTAGGAAAACTTGTAACATGACACAGTGATTGCTGATTTTCAAGATCTTGACTGTTACTCTAATCTTTGCTACCTTTGATCGCACTGAACACAGAATTATCATCTACCCTTGGCTGTATCTGCTTTCTCCTGAAGTACAGGCATGGAGCATCTGGCCAAAGGCATTACCTGAACCACACAAACCACAAAATAATTCTCAGGAGTAGCCACTAGAAATAAGAAAGAACAAAAGTGCAACACGAAAAGTTGCAGGACTTGAAACATTTTTAGCATCCATGGCAGCTTTCTTAGCTTTACATCATATTGTCCCAGGCAGAGACATTCTCAAGAAAAGCTGTAGTTGCCCTTAGCAATTATTCACTGCCTGTGTTGTATCAAACAGAAGAAATTATATAGACACCCTACTGTTAAAACTAAGAAACATGTCAGCATTCACTTCTATATGTTAAGATGGTAAATTTATATAAAGCATGTCAATCAAAGTTTCCATTAAAATTTCAATTGAAACTTGTGTTATACATATATATTTATATATATTTGTGGACTGTATCGAGGAAATCCTGACAAGAGGCAAAAACCAAGACTGCCTAAGTACAATAGTAACATCTGACTATCAATCATTACAATAGATTAAATGGAAATAACTTATGATTCACTGCACATTTTAATCTAAATTGGAGATACTGAATAAGTACTTACACAATGGAAAAATTCTGTTAGCAAGAAGCAAGTAAAACAATTATGGTTTTTTATGTATTTTAGGTGTGTTGAGAAACACACCTAAAAATCAGACACAGATTTATAAAAAGACTAATACCTTCAGTACTTGTACTCTGCTCTCGTGAGACCACGCCTTGAATACTCTGTCCAGTTCTGGGCACCACAGTATCAAAAGGACATTGAGGTGCTGCAGTGGGTCTGGAGAAGGGCAAGGAGGCTGGGGAGAGGGCTGGAAAACAGGCCCTGTGATGGGTGGTTAAGGCAACTGGGGTTATTTGGTCTACAGAGGAGGAGATCTTATTGCTCTCTACAGCTACCTACAAAGATGCTGTACAAGGCTGGTGCTGGTCTATTCTCCCAAATTACTAATGATAGGACAAGAGGAAATGGCATCAAGTTGCATCAGGGGAGGGTTAGATTGGATCTTAGAAAGAAGTACTTTACTGAGGAAGAGGTTGGGCACTGGAACAGGCTGCCCAGGGAGGTGGTAGCATCTACAACTCAGATGATGAAGAAAGTAGAGCACCTCCCTTATGAGGAAAGGCTGAGGGAACTGGGTCTCTTGAGCTTGGAGAAGAGGAGGCTGAGGAGTGACCTCATTCATGTGTATAAATATGTGAGGGGTGGTTGTCAGGAGGATGGAGCCAGGCTCTTCTCAAGGTCATCTAGTGGTCAGATAGAGGACAATGGGTGCAAGCTGGAACATAGGAGGTTCCATATAAATATCAGAAGAAACTTCTTTCACAGTGAGGGTAACAGAGCATTGGAACAGGCTACCCAGGGGGGTTGTGGAGTCTCCTTCTCTGGAGACATTCTTTCTGGATGTGCTCATGTGCGACTTGGTCTAGGTGATCCTGCTGTGGCAGGGGGATTGGACTAGATGATCTTTTGAGGTCCCTTCTGATCCCTAATTATTCTATGATTCTATTACTTATCTGGGCATCCTGTTCAAGTGCCTCACCACCCTCATAGCGAGGAATTTCTTCCTAAGAACTTACCTGAATTTACCCTATTTTATTTTGAAACCATTTCTCCTTGTCCTATCACTAGATGTCCTTGTAAAAAGTCCTTTTCTAGCTTTTCTATAGCGTCCTTCAGATAATGGAAGGCTGCTATGAGGTCCTCTCCAGGTTGAAACACCAACTCCCTCAGCCTGTCCTCATAGGAGAGGTGCACCAGTCCTCCCGAGTTACCTACAAGAAAAACAACACTAATGTTTATCCAAAAGATAAACATTATGTATGTGTTTAAGCAAGGATCCTATGGTCAACTTGAACACAGATATTCAGCAACACAAAGCTTAAAAGCTTTGCTAGATGCCATACAGTATCTCTCTTACCCAAGGTCTCACTGCTAAACAAAGTAACTCCTCTAAGTTCACAGAAAATAAGAGGCACTGTGTATCAGTGACCTCTAAGAAATCAGCAAGCACCACAGCCCCATTTCACATGAATATTCTCTACACATTTAAGCAAAGCCACTCAGCACTGGAATGAAGTGTGATATTTCCAGTCAGGCACAGGCAAGAAATACACTTGTCGTTTTTGTAAGTTATTTGCTATCCAAGACTTTTAGATATTAAGTAACTCACATACTGAACAACTTCAGAAACTATGCTGCAAGCATACCAGAAATGTGAGTTTCACACTTCCCTCCTGAAGCATCTCTTGCAATTTTGGGGGCTTCATTTGTAGGAGAACTAAATGTACTGAAAAGAACCAAGCCAAATAGTACATCTTACATATAATTCTGAGATTCAAAAAAACATTTAAGGTATGACCTTCCCAAATTTATAAAAGCAAATCCTCTGAATTCAGAGAGGTCCAGTTCAAAATTATATTTATTATGAAAGATTGAGAGATAAAAACAATTCCTAGCAATCATTTGCTTGAAAAAACAACTCAGACAGCCATTTCTTCAAGATGGTGCACACTTCCTCTAGCTTTCTTCTACAAAGACATACACAGTGGCACTTCTTGTGGCAAAGAACAGAAAAAAAAAATACATCACTGCTTTGATTTTTCATTAAAAACTGAACAGCAACTACAATACCTCTGTTCTTTCACAATGCAGTTATTCTCTAAGTTTCCTATCCATTGGAATAACATGTAGTTTACATTATTGCGTTCAATTTCCTTTCGAGAAGTTCCTGCAAAGGCTTTCCTATACCACCCTCTCATTAGTAATGGGAACAACAGAGTATTTTAACAACAGACATAACTAGGGAGATTTCTTAGTCTCTTTTCATGAGCTACAGCAGTTATTTAAACAGAAATATATATTTTTATATTAAAGTATTTTTCAGAGTAATCTCTACAGAACATAGAACTAGGACCATCTTCAGAGGTCTTTCACAGCCTCAATATTTCTGTGATCTATTGACTAATTATTTCAACTGATATGATAAATATTAAACAGATGTCCACTAATTAGCTAGCTGGCTCTGGAGAAATCACCAATATTACTCAGATCCTTTTAAGCAGACCATTTAAATTCAGGTGCTGAAACAAACAGCCCAGTAATGATGCTTGGCAAGAGTACCAATAACATCTTAACAAGTTCCCCTGTGTTCCTGAAGTGGTTCGGCCATGGCTGGGAGCCAGGTGCCCACCAAAGCCACTCATCACTCCCCCTTCTTGTACGGACAAGAGAGAGAAATACAACATGATGCTAGCAGGTCAACAAAACAACAATTTAATAAAGCAGAAGCAAAAGCTGTGCACAGAAACAAAGGCAAATAATAGTCTCTATTTCCCATCA
The DNA here is from genome assembly GCA_013397515.1 of Upupa epops. Taxonomy (NCBI): domain Eukaryota; kingdom Metazoa; phylum Chordata; class Aves; order Bucerotiformes; family Upupidae; genus Upupa; species Upupa epops. The sequence continues at coordinate 46,160 of VZRI01001453.1, forward strand.
GCAGAAGGTTTTCAGCCACCACTCTATGAAGCAAGGCCCCAGTATGCATATAGGTTTTTCTAGAGGACAAAAGAACATCAAAGAGTGCTCCCTGCCTCCTTCTTTTCCTCTGCTTTTATATCTGGGCTGATACCATCTGGTATGGAATATCAATTTGGGCAGTTTGGGATAGCTGGCCTGGCTCATTTCTCAGCTTTTCTCAGCTGGGGACCATTCTGGAAAAGAAAAATCCCCAGCCCAGGTGCTGGGTGAGCCCTACTCAGCAGTGACCAAAACACTGGTGTGTTATCAAAAGTCCTCCACAAACACAGCATCATGAGATGTCATGGGGGAGGATCAACTCCATCATAGCTAAACTCAATACACATACAGAGGTTTTTAACTTTGATACGAATAAAACCTTATTCTTTTTGCATGCTTCAAACAGGCTGCCCAGAGAGCTTGTGGAGTCTCCTTCTCTGGACAAATTCAAATCCCATCTGGATGCAGACCTGTGTAATTTGCTTTAGGCAGCCCTGCTTTGGCAAGGGAGTTTGGACTTGATGTTCTCTTGAGGCCCCTTCCAACTCTGATGATTCTGTGGTTCAAGTATTGAAAAAGTGTCTCGGAAAGGCCATGGATGCCAAACATCCATGAATTTCCCTTAATCACAAAAGAAATAATCTTTGATCCCAGTTGTCCTTGACTTACACAGAAGAAGTGTCTCTGTGTGCTACTTCATTCTTGTGCTTTTCCCCAATACATAAGAAAAAGAATTAATACTCCACCAGATAACACAGGTAGTGTGTTACTCTGATTCAACATATCAATTCTTATTATTTCTTCTCACTTCTTTCCTGTCCAAGTCATCCAGCACCAATGTTATTCACTGCCCCTGCTTAACTGCTCTACTGCTCTGTGGTGCTCCAAGCTGGCCTGACATAGAGCTGAATTTGTCTAGTTAACTTATCCTAAAACAGCTATCAAAAAACAATCACCTTGAGATTTAAACTGAAAAGACAAGATTTATCAAAACATCTGTGATAATATATCGGCTGAGTAAAGAAACCAACAGTATAATTGTTCCAAGAAAAGACAGCACATTTTCTCCATCCCACTGTTTCTGTGCCAGTGAATCCTCCCTTTCTAGTATCAGCTTGAGCCAAGTCAGGAGGTTATGAGCCTGTAAACTACCTTAGCTGCTTCTAGTCCTGCAACAGTCTCCAGGGAAAGAACTTGCTAGGTCTCTCTGCTCCTGACTTCTGACACTTTGTGTGAGCTATGACTTCTTGCAGCACTTGCCAGATGCCACACAGTGTCTGAAAACTCCTTTCCCATAAGCGGACTGAACTGCCCAAGGAAAGATGTTGCCTCCTTCTCCCAGTTGGTACCTCTAGTCCACATACTCTTAAAAAGCAATGCAAGCATGCAACAGAAAGTAGAATGGAAGGAAAACCAACACAGTATTAGAAGGACAACTCTGTGTTATGGCAGGGTTCATGCTGTTTCAAGGAAAGGCACCACCCAAAAAGTGTAACAGCTACCATGCCTACCTCACAAGCTTTGTTCTTAAAGCTAAACCATGCTAATTTAATTCAGAAATGTGTAAATCAATGCCTCATTACAACAAAATATACACAGTGGGGAATGAAATGGACCAACTATGCAAAGCACTATTATTAAGATGTTCCATCATCTAGATAGGCTAGATCACAAGAAAGAACATAGTTACATCTTCAACCCTGCAATGAGGAGAGCCCACAACAGAGAACAATTCTACATTCTACTAGAAAAACCAATACCAATACATACCAGTAAAATAGAGAGAAAGCCTTTCTTGTTATTTCTGTTCTTAATGCAATAAAAGAGAGGACAAAGTGAACGTGTACCTGTCGTAATCCTAAGGAATGGTTCTGTTCTCCAGTATCATGCACAGGAAAAGTTACTGCTTTTGTCATGTTCTGCAATACTGAAGTACAAATCAAAGAGAAGCTACTACTAAAGGCATTCACTAAGATGCCACAAGGTTCTACAAGGAACTTATATCTGGACCCTTAGGCCACACCATATTACAGCAAATAAAAACCCCCACTGAGCAAAGAACACTGTTCCATATACAGCATCACAGCTGCATCGGGAAACAAGAGCTTGCCTAAATTAAAGGAGCAAAATTACCTGCTCTACCTGTCACAGGCCATTACATTTCATCCTAGAAAGTCTTCAATCTCCCCAAAGTTAATGCAAAGACTTCCAATTTCAATTTAAACATTTCAAAGAAAGGCCACAGTATTGCTCCCAACTGGTAGTTTGTTCAAAAGATTAATCAACTTCATTGTCAAAAACATATGCCTCACCTCCAAACTGAGTTATCCAGCATCTGATTTAGTGATTGATTCCTGTTACATGTCTCGTTCCAGATGAACACATGCATTTTCCCCTCTACTTGACACTAGTGAGGCTTCATCTCAAGTGGCATGTTCAGTGTGGAGCACCTCAAGAAAGATGTGACTTAGCTGCTGGAGTGGGTCTAAAGGCAGGCAACAAGGCTAATGAAAGGCCTGGAGAACAGGTCTTATGAGGAGTGGCTGAAGGAACTGGGGTTGTTTAGTCTGGAGAAAAGGAAGTTACAGGGAGACTTTATTGCTGTTTTTAACTACCTGAAAGGATGTTGTAGAAAGATAGGCATCAGTCTCATCTCTCAAGTCACTAGTGACATAAGAAGGGGAAATGGCTTCAAATTGTGCCAGGGGAGGTTTATATTAGACATTAGGAAAACTTTCCTCACAGGAAGAATGCTCAGAGATTGGAACAGGCTGTCCAGGGAGGCGGTGGAGTCACTGGCCCTGCAGGTGTTAAAAAACGTGTAGATATGGCCATAGGGGACAGAATTTAGTAGGAATCATGGCATTGCGTTGAAGTTGGACTTGATTATCTTAGAGACCTCTTCCAACTTCAATGAATCTATAATCTTATGATTACACCTTGCTGTTTTAAAATATAGCAAAGCCATTTATTTGAACAGACTGCTTCTGATATGCTTCAAGTTTCAAATTTTACTCATTCTCACAAATCTTTTCTATAGTCATGCAACTTAGCAACAACTTTGTCTGCATGGTCACATTTTGGAATCGAACTTCCTTGCAATTTAGGCAAAGTAAAAATAACCAACTCCATCAGTTGTGTTTCACCTCATTCACTCTGCCAATGTTATAACCCTTCAGCATGTCTTGTTAATAAGAGCAGCAAGACACAATGCAGTTTCAGCAGTGTCACCAAAGGCAGTACTCTTGGAGTTATTTCAGACAGCAAGGATTGCTAAGGCCTCTACTCTCTAATTCTGATAAGCACAAATACAACCAGACACATCAATACAGCTCATGATTACCTATATAGGCCCAAAGAAGTTACCAGGAGCATCTGGAGAACACTAATAAGAACCAAAAACACCCCAGCCAAAACTAAAGGGTTACACAAACATAGTCTAGGAGACAGCTGGCCCAGATAACAAAATTAGAGAATCACCAAGGTTGGAAAGGACCTTGAAGACCAGCAAGTTCAACCACCTGCCCTACAACCCCAAACCACTAATCCATCCCCTGAAACACCATGTCTGCCCATTTTTTTTAACTCCAGGGTTTGTGCCTCCACCCCCTCCCTGGGCAGCCTGTTCCAAGGCCTCCCCACTCTTTCTGGGAAGAAGTTTTTCCTAAGATCCAATCTGAACCTCCCCTGGCACAACTTGATCCCATTTCCTCTTGTCTTACTGACAGTCACTAGGGAAAAGAGGCCAACACACACTTCACTACAACCTCCTTTTAGGTAGTTGCAGAGAGCAATGAGGTCTCCCTTCAGTCTCCTCTTCTCTAGGCTAAACAACCTCAGCCTCTCCCCATCAGATCTGTTCTCCAGACTCCTAATCGTTCCAGTTGCCCTTCCCTGCACACTCTCCAACCACCTAAATGTCCTTCCTATACTGTGGTGACCAACGCTGCACCCAGTATTTGAGGTGTCGCCTCACCAGGGCTGACTATAGGGGCAGGATCACCTCCTTGGTCCTGCTGGCCACACTATTCCCAGTACAGGCCAGGACGCCATTGGCCTTCTTGAGCACATTGCTAGGTCATGTTCAACTGGCTGTCAATCAACACAAGTGCAGGACCCAACACTTAGTCTCACTGAAAAGATGAGATGAGACTTCTGGAGCAGAAACAAGTGTCTTCTGAATGCCAACACAGTCAGGGGTACCATCTGCTGCAGCACTCAGGTTTCACATAACACAAGTATAAGCAAAACCTTATGTGTATTAACCTCCCATAAGGTGGACAGAGATACTATTTGGAGAGAAAGACCCAGCGCATTAAATGTCATTCCAGTTCCTGGCTTCCAACATTGTCAGATATGCTGTGAAACCCTTTGGAAACAAAGCCGTGGCAGTGCCTGCATCCCACAATATTACCACCACAAAAACGTGCCCTTCCTTTACACCATAAAAGTACTACTGCTCCTCTGCTTGGGGGCTTGGGAAGGAGTGGTTGGAGAGACAGAGACTTGAGAATATTAATAGAGGGCCAGATGTACATGAGCCAGCAATGTGCCCAGGTGGCCAAGAAGGCCAATGGCATCCTGGCCTGTACCAGGAATAGTGTAGCAAGCAGGAGAGCAAGGAGGTGATCATTCCCATCTACTCAGCTCTGGTGAGGCCACACCTCAAGTCCTGCATCCACTTTTGGACCCCTCATGACCAAAAGTACCGAAGGGCTGGAGAGGATATGGAGGCGGCTACCAGGTATAAACCATTACACCAGGCTAGTCAAGGATTTGGAACGTGAGTCATATGAAAAGTGGTTGAGGGAGCTGAGGCTGTTTAGCCGGGAGGAGACTGAGGGGAGACCTTAGTGATCTCTACAACTACATGACAGGAGGTTGTAGAGCGCTGGGGGTTGCTCTGTTCTCCCTCGCAGCCAGTGACAGGACGAGAGGAAATGGCCTTAAGCTGCACCAGGAGAGGTTGAGGTTGGATGTCAGGAGGAATTTCTTTCCTGAAAGGGTTGCCAGGCATTGACATTGACTGACCAGGGAGGGGGCTGAGTCACTATCCCTAGATAGTGTTTAAGAGAAGGGTAGATGTTGCATTGAAGGACAGGGTTTAGTGGTGCAGATAGGGCTAGGAAAAGTTTGGACCTTAAGGTCCCTTCCATCCGAAAGTGTCCTGTGATTCTCTGATTCTCTGACTCTAAACAGCACGAAGCACTGGCCACCTGGGAAGTGCTAGAATTCATTTCACCTTGATGATACTGGAGCCTATTAAACTTCACTCAAGCAAATCATTAAAGATTCAGGTATCTTTTACAAAAATGGAAGCAAACATACTGTGACTGCAACCTTCAGATTGCTGCCTACTTTTAATAACAGTGGGATATTGCTAATGCTAGAGAGGCGTGACAATTCATTAAGTCTTCATTGCTGTAGCTCTGCTCCATTGCTTCACCTCTCATTCCACTATTCCCAGATCTTTTTCAGAATAGTCCTGTAAGATATAAAAGCTGCTGGGTTTGAAAGTAAGATGCTTTTCTGATTGTAAAAATATCAGGAGAGTTATTCCATGCTTGTTAAAGTCTAACTCTATACCAACGGAAAGAATAATCGATGAATCCAAATAATTGCTGAAATGGATAGATTCTAAGTAACTTTGCTTCACATCCAGCTATTCTACTTTCATAGAATCATAGAATCATTAGGAATCAAGTGCTGGAGAGGAGGCAGAGAAGGGCAACTGAATTGGTTAGGAATATAGAGAACAGGTCTAATGAGGAGAGGCTGAAGAAGCTGAGGCTGTTCAACCTGGAGAAGAGGAGGCGGAGGGGGTACATCACTGCTCTCTGTAACTACCTGAAGGGAGGTTGTAGTGAAGTGTGTGTTGGCCTCTTCTCCCTAGTGACTGGTGTTAGGACAAGAGAAAATGGGGGTTAAGTTGTGTCAGAGAAGGTTCAGATTGGATCTTAGGAAAAACTTCTTCATGGGACCAGGCTGCCCAGGGAGGTACCATCCCTGGAGGGGTTCAACAAACAGGCAGACATGGTGTTTCAGGAGTTGGTTTAGTGGTTTGGGGTTGTAGGACAGACAGTTAGGCTTGATGGTCTTGAAGGTCTTTTCCATGCTTAATGATTCTAAGTGATGTCATTTCTAGGAGTGGCCAAACAGCTGACAATATGCCATATTGAAAAATATATTATATATATATCAAGTTCACAAATTTATTTGGAAAATAAATATAAATTTACAGCTTTTTTTATTCTCCTTTGAACACTTGGGAAGAAAAGAAAATGAACAATTTTTGTTTCCTCTATCCTTACCAAAATGGATTCAAGCATTGTTGTGATGGGGTGACCAAGGTCAACATTGTAAAATACCAGGCTTCTATAATCTTGTCTTGCACCGTTGCTACCAGTGATATATTTCCCCCATAAAATATTTCAAGACATTTATCTCTTCTTTGCAGTAGGCCAATCTAGTAGAGCTTGCCCCAGGTGTCTGTCTATATCTTGACTTCAAGGCCATCCTCCTCCCTTTTCTCACTGAGCTGTCTGCCTGAACAGTGTAAACATATTGGTTTTTTTATTTAGGATTCCAGCTATTTCAGAATTAGCACCCTTATTTCAGGTGGCTGAATACATCAGTTAATTGAAATCCCTGCACAAATAGTAGCTTACATACACAATCTGTAGAAACTACCTGCTATTTCAGGTTCCTTTTACCAAAATTATGCCTATCTCCCTCAGTCCTCTGATAGATTTTCAGCCAATGCTGTAGAGCACTTTACTGCATTACCAGCAATGAAAAGAAAAACTAGAAAACAGCCTAACAAATGAAATTACTTGTCATTTAGATCTAACTATAACTTCATCAGGTAACAATGAGCAATTTCACATATTAGCCATTTGAAAGGTTCTGGGCAATGAACTATTCTGGCTGAATATTTTGACTTGAAAAATCAGAAGTTTCTTTATAATACAGGTACGCACTTTGATCAGTAAACCTGCTGGGGTTTTTTGTTCATCCCCAGCAATCTATTAGATTATCCTGTTTCCAAACAACACTCATGCTCACATCGCTTCTTACCTTATTCATATCCAGTATCTGAAACAATATTCAACATCTGCAGAACGCATCAGGTACAAATTCCAAGTACAGTAATTTTCATAATCCTTAGCTGCTTGGCAGAATCTGGTAGCCAGTGTCCTTTTAATTTATGAAAGCATGGAAGCATTTCTAAGGAACAATATGGCCATGACATGTCTGCTGTTGGTGGGAAACTGTATGACTTCACCAGGCAAGAAAGTTTTGCATTAACTAGTGGATAGACTGATAAGAAAATTTATAATAACTACATTATATAATAACTACATTAGCAGTAAGTCAGTACAAGTCTGAAGCATCAATTCACCAAAAGGTTTCATTATCAACATGCAGCAGAAACATCCCATACCCTTTTCTCCTTTTATTAGGGTTTTTATCTAAAATTCAGAGAGAAATCGTAATGAATATTGTAAACTTGAATCTTCAAATGGAAATTACATGTAGCACCGTTGCTGTGTGTCTTGATTAAAACTTGGTAGTATCGTTACCTCTTACTGCACATAAAATATAGAAAGAAAAGACTTTGCCCAGGGTCAACCAGACTTGAGTCAATACATTTTAGATTGACAGTTATTTAAAATTTGAGAGCACAATATTTTGCATATATACCAGGAATATATTAATTATTTCCGAGTTCTGAGACTTATATCCATGCTGTAAGCTACTTACTATATGTTCAACAATTCATTTGTGGCAAACAAAATAATAAATATCAATAAAATTAAAAATTAAAATAAACAAACCAAGAATGTTTCTAGAGCTGATAACTTCTCATCACAGCCATACCAGATCTCAGAAAAATTATTCATACCTACATTTTCTTTCAGATCAGTTAATTATTTATTGTTTTAATGTCTAATATGTCTGTATGGACAAGATTATTTCTAAGAACAACCTAAACACCAGTAAATAAGGTTGCCAGAGACAGTCATAGCACTAATTCAGTTAAATCACATCATGTTAATCAATCTCTAATAGGATGTGTTTAATACACATTTGTGTTTATTAAACACATTTGATAGAATGGCCAGGAACGGACTGTCCAGGGCAGCAGTAGAGTTGTCCTCCTTGGAAGTGTGTAAGGACAGACTGGCTGTGGCACTTAGTGCCATGGTCTAGCTGATGTTGTAGTGTCAGGTCATAGGCTGGGCTGGATGACCTTAGAAGTTTTTTACAGCCTTAGTAATTCTGTGATTTAGCACCATGTCAAGTTATCCCTTTCAGGCTAAGTGATAGAAGCCACTGTTCTCCAAATTTTGATGAAAATGAATATTTGAGGGGAAAAAAAATCCTGCTTCTCTATACAGGCACACTAGTCTTATCCCCTGATGCTATAAGAACACTATTACAATAGGATAGAAACATCTTGTAGTGTTTCCTTAGTTGTGGTCATACCATGAAGATGCACACAAAGAGAAGCAGGGATTCATTTCAGAATGAAGATCCAGGAAAAAGAACTGCTCCCAGCACCATCACCCTGATGGGACTCTGGGAATTATGCAGTACCACATAAAAAGCAGAATAAGGCATCTGAAGCAGATTCTCACCCTGTACTGAATTAATGTACTAACCAGTAAGCACCACATTCTGTTTTCATTGAACTGAACCAGTAAGGACAGTTCAGTCTACAATAATACAATGGATTTTCCTGGCTGGTGTGGAAGGTAAAAGAGTTCATGCTCCTAATTCAGCGGAATGCTTCATTAATCTGAAAAATTCTTAAGAAAGCTGGATGAAGTGCACCAGTGTATGACAATATGAAAAATATTTTCTTAAATATTGAATATTGAAACTTTATGTAAAGAAGAAAACACTGCATTCATAATCATTGTGTCAGTACATTCTTGTCAAACAGGACTCAACCTTTGTGTTCGCAGCCAAGTAGCACAGATGATAACTGGTAAATGTAGGGAGTTTCAGACACACTACAATAAACACATTTATTGTGAAGATGTCACAGAGTCACAGAATATTAGGGATTGGAAGGGACCTCGAAAGATCATCCAGTTCAATCCCTCTGCCAGAGCAGGATCCCCTAGATCCAGTTGCACAGGAACATGGCCAGGTCAGTTTTTCCAGAGAAGGAGACTCCACAATCCCCAAGGGTAGCCCCTTCCAGTGCTCTGTCACATTCATATGAAGTTTCTTCTCGTATTTATGTGGAACCTCCTGTGTCCCAGCTTACACCCATTGCCCCTTGTCCTAGCATTGGATGACACTGAGCAGAGCCTGGGTCCTTCCTCCTGACACATGCCCCTTTCCATATTTATCAACATTAATGAGGTCACCTCTCAGTCTCCTTTTTTTCAAGCTAAAGAGACCCAACTTCTTCACTCCTTCCTCAACAGTGACATGCTCCACTCCCTTCATCATCTTTGTTGCTCTATGCTGGACACCCTCCAGCTGCTCTGTGTCCTTCTTGAACTGTGGGTCCCAGAACTGGACACAATACTCCAGATGCAGTCTCACAACTGCAGAAGAGAGGGGGAGAAGAACGTCTCTCAATCTGCTAACCACCCCCCTTCTAATGCACCGCAGGATGCTGTTAGCCCTCTTGGCCAGAAGAGCACATTGCTGGCTCATGGTCATCCTGCTGTCCACTAGGACCACCCAGGTCCCTTTCTCCTCCACTGGTCTCCAACAGGTCAATCCCCAGCCTATACTGGTACCCGGGGTTGTTCTTGTTGTCACTCCTTAATAAATAGAATCTCACTAAACTACTTGTGCAGTCAATATATTTTGACTCATACTTCACACTGTCATTGTGAGAAGTGTTTTCAAAAACTAATCCTTTAAACAAAAGCAAGTACAGTGCTTAATAGTTTAAGCATTAGAATTTCCTGTATCTACAGAGCAGTAGATAATGTGTGCACCAGTGACTGAGTCATGCAGGTTGACCTAGAAAATTCTCCATTACATAAAAGTTTGGATTTTGTTTATATGCTTTAATTTATTGGGTGTTCAATATTTAAATGTTTCCTTTTTCTCACTTCTCAAACTCCATCTCCAAATACAAGCAGATATTTAGACCTAAACTTCGAAAATGTTCAACAGCTCAAACTTGGGGTGTAAACTCTAGATATGGAGACGTTCAAGACCTAGGTGATCCTGCTGTGGCAGGGGGATTGGACTAGATGATCTTTTGATGTCCCTTCCGATCCCTAATGATTCTATGATTTATCAGAAAGCCTTTCCATATGCAGCATTTCAAACTTACATTTAAGTATACTACTTACAGCAAATGACAATAAAACTCTCCAAGAGCTAAAAGTGCACTCTAATTTTAAACACCCAACAAGTGAACCTTAGAGCTGTCATCCTGTATGAATACACCTTCACTCCAAGAAAATCTAACACCATTGCTACTCCACAACTGTTTCTTTGAAAGCAACATCCAGAGATGCTCAATTCCAGGTAGCTGTCAATTTACTCCATACAAAAATGAGGGCCTGATATTTACCACCTGCTGAGCTGTGTTAAAAAACTGAAATATATTTTATATTCTATACTCTTGACAGCATGTGCACCACTGAAATTGAATCATTCCATGTATTGGAGTAGTTTACTATATTTAAGAACAAAACTACACGTCCTGCTTAACTGAGCCTACCTTAAGGTATTTTTTGAACTTAGAAGTATAACATCATGTGATTAGAAACCTCTTAAAATTACCAAATGTTATGACTCACAAAGAAATCTACCAAAACTTTCACACATTCCCAGGCAGTAAAACTGAATCACTTGCTGCTTGTCAGGTATAAACTGTCAAACTATAAACTTGCACTTTAAAGGCCTGCATTTGCTCAATGGCTGACCTGCACACAGCAAAATAGCAGCTTGAGAAATGGCTTTCAATCTCAGCTGCCTTCTAAGTGTCATCCATCATCAAAAGAAATAGATTTCTCCATTACAGTTGGGCTACTCTGCCAAATTTTCTGGCTCTGTTCCATCAGTCAAACCCATGACACCACCTCTGAAGTGTGGAATGAAAAGCAATTACTGTTTGATGCCATTTGAGGTGGAAAGACATTCTATCATTTACCAGCATCACACTCACTGCACAAGTCAGTAGTTTGCAGGAAGCTGAGAAAGGCAGACTGTGGACTTCAAGCAGGAGGAGAGTTGGGCTAGGAATATACCATGCTGGGTGGTTTGGCCATGGCTGGGGGCCAGGTGCCCACCGAAGCTGCTCCATCACTCTCCCTGCTTGTATGGACGGGGAGAGAAATATAACACAATGCTAGCAGGTCAAGACAACCGTTAATAACGTAGAAGCAGAAGCAAATAATAAGGATTACTCTCTGCTTCCCAAGAGCAGGTGGTTTTCAGCTACCATTCTAGAAAGTAGGACCCCAATAACCATAGCAGTAGCTCCAGAGCACAAACACCATCAATGAATGCCTCTCCACTTCCTTCTTCCTCCCTGCTTTTATATCTGAGACAACACCATATGGTCTGGAATATCTCTCTGGGTAGTGTGGGATAGCTGGCCCAAACTATCCTCAGTCTTCTTCAGCTGGGGAGAGTGTTAGGAAAGAGAAACCCCCCAGCCTTGGTGCTGGTCTAGTCCTGCTCAGCAGTGACCAAAACACTGATGTCTTTTCTACAGCCCTCTTGCTACTACCACAAGCACAGTACAATAAGATGTCATGAGGGAGATCAACTCCATCCCTGCTAAACCAAATGCCCATGTTTTGCATAACACAAACAAAGCAAGCTGCCTTCCTGGAAGCAATCCTTAAAATCCATGCTTCCACACACATGTCACTGATACAAAAAACCATAAGGGTTACTGCTTGCTATCCCAGAACTGCATCTTATAACATGGTCTCAAACGACACTGTTTTGCTTTCCAAGGAGGTTCCCTCCCCATGCTTTGCTTATGCTCAAGAAGTATAAATAAGATTCTTTTTTCAAATCAAATTATTGGCTTTTTTATTCATAGTACAACGAGTAAGTTGTTCAGAAGATCTGCTTACAACGAGAAAACAAAATAAAAATCCTTCCAAATGTGCTCTTTATCTACCCAGTAACTCCCCTGTAAGTGTCTATCAGGCTCTAACTTTCATCCGTGGTGAAGTCCTGAAAGCAAAGTTCATATTGCTGCAGGACTCTGCTACAAAACAATTCATAAACACAGCAGGATTCTGTATAACAACTGACAAGTATTAAAACATAAATGCATCCCAAGAATGCTAGCCCCTTTCCCTCCATGAAAAAAGTGAGAGAGGTCACAGGGTTATACATGTAGGAGCAGCTCAAGTCATACAGTAACTTGAATACAACTGCTCCAGAGAATCTTTCTTCAAATGGCACAGGTATCACCAAAAAGCTGCAACCAGGGCACTGGACTGTCCCTTTCTCATCAAAGTCTTCTGTTGAAGATTTCATTCCAACCTTCACCTTGTCTTTAACAAGGATCACTTTTCTGACCAACATTGCCCTCTGTTTTCCAATGCAGAGAGGATGGTGTATGAGACCACTAAGTCCTTGGTTCCTCCACTCCCATCCCATTATTTTGCTTTTTAAGAAAAGAACAGCTCCAACACAAAGTGAACCTCCTCTCACCAGATGCCTTCCAGACACTTCTGTGGTTCCATTAGTAGCGGTATTGTGTCTACCTCATTTAAGCACAGTGGCTGTTCAATTAGTACCCCACAAAGAACTATCCTTGCAACTCTCTCACACATTCTGTGAATTTTGAGTCAAATCAGAGTGGGAAAATGGCTTGATCCCTTTCTAGCTCTCAGACAAATGTCTTTCCTGGAAACTGCAGTAGTAATTGGAAATTCCTAGATCATAAAGGGGAAGAGAAAAAGCTGTGCAGTGAGCAGAGGAATGAAAATATCAAGTGTGATCAAGGACAGACTGTTGTCTTATCTGCCTAGCCACAACCAACTAGGAACTGGGTTTTTTTTGCTACTATGGTGGTGTCCTGGTTGGAGTAAGAACAGAACTGAATTCTGTTCAGTAATTTTACTTTTCAACTCAGTCTTTTCTATTTACCTGCATTTTCTGAAGCTAACAGAGTATTTGTGCAGACAGTGTTTGCTTCTACAAGTGATAACACTTGCAGTTTACAGATAGTACCAGGAGTTGGGATGCAGAAAGGCTTTTGCTTAGACTTCCTCTTCTCTGGAGCCCAAGGTCACTGTGTCGTGGTGGGGGTGCAGTAAGTGAGAGGCCTTACCTGCAGGGAGTTTAGGTGACCCTAAACTGACCAGCAGTGTATTACAATCCATACATATCATAGCAAGTATTAAAGATGACAGACCACAGATGTCAGCCTTCTTTTGCACCTCTTGCCTCTTTGCCTCTCTTCTTCAGTGGTCCATGTCCAAGAGGGACTCTGTCCATTCTGCCTGTGATACCAGTCATGAACTCCAGAGTCCAGCTCCTACAGTGTGTTCCTGTCTGTTGCTGAATCCTGTATGGGACTTCACCAGCATCCTCAACAGTGGCAATGATGATGTAATTGCCAGCAAAGAGGTTGAGTTCAGCATTGTTTCTGTATATATTTCATATTATCATTATTTTCATTAAAGCTTACATAATTCATTTTTCAAATCTGCATGTCTTGATCCCTTATTTCCCTTACTCTTCCCTGTTTGGGGAGGCAGACAGGCTAATAGAGATCACCTGTCATCAGTTGCATGGCTGGCCCGGCCTCACCCCTTGGCAGATGGGCTGCTTCCTTTACAGAAAACTCTCTGTCTTTGAGTTGATGACGAATTACAAGGTGAAAGTTACTTTAAATTGTCAAGCTAACTTATCAAAAAGCACATAAAATGCATAAACTGCTGGATTTTGACACAAAAGCCTCAGCCCTCCTGCAAACTCAGCAGACTAGGTCTACATTAATTTAATTGCTTCCAAATAATTAAATTACACTTGAAGTGGGGCTAATCTGCTGTTTTAAACTAATTAGTACCTTGGGTCTTCTTTTTGCTTCCTCCCTGCTCTGAAAAAAAATTAAAACTGAGAATTTATTCTTTAACAATTTGAGTTTACATCTGTCTGTCAGGTTACTGAATGAACCCTTTTAATGCATGAATAGGATCACAGTAGATAATTTAAGGCTAAGTCAGTCTTGTTTTTCCTGCATTTGCTCTGCATTTTGTATGTTTCACAATAGAGATTGTTAGCTAATAACTTCAGCACACTGGCTAGTAATTTATGGTTTCCCTTTGCGAAAACTAAATCTTCTCTAAATCTGAAGGAAAACTAAACAATATGTAAAGGGATATTTAAGTTCTAAACATAGATGTGCCAACATTTGTATTCTCCTTGCATCAAGGAGTATTGCTCACTCCAGTTTTGTACACTAAGAAATCAGCAGGTGACTGCATTTGTTTAGCTGTTCAGAAATGTGTCATGCTTAAGTGTGCTGTAGTGCACCAAGACATCCCAAAGGATGAGTGTAACTCTGGTTCAGTGAAGGTTTAACTTGTGGTAAGAACATCTGTATCTGTAGGAGGGACAGGAATCATGGAATCATAGAATCATCAGAGATTGGAATGGACCTCAAAAGATTATCTAGTCCAATCCCCCTTCCACAGCAGGACACCCTGACCAGGTCCAGGTGGGTTTAAAATGTCTCCAGAAAAGGAGTCTCCACAAGTTACTTAATCACAGATTCATAGGGTTGGATAGGATCTCCAAAGATCATCTAGTCCAACCCTCCTGCAACAAGCTAGCTAGACCAGATAGCCCAGTCTCCAGGGATAGGGCCTCAACCACCTCTCTAGGCATCCTGCTCCAGTGAACCACCACCCTCATTTCCTATTTTTCATTCCACACTGGCTTCACTATTTTTGCTTCTCACATTAGATAAACACTATCACAAATTTGCAAAAATAAAAAACCAAAAGTAATAAAGCTTGGCTTTTTTAACAGGTATTTACTTTCCCCTTTGAGTACAATAACCATCCAACATCACTGTGTACATTCATACAAAAGGCAGAAGGGAAGACAATCTTGCATTAATCCCACAGGTGGGACTAGAGATGCCAAGATAGAGCTTCAGATAAATGCCACTTATACTCTATTAGTGTAACTATGGAACTTACCCCAAATTACACTACAGAGCCATAAAAATCACATTGTCAGACTAGGCTTTGTGCAATAAATAAATAACCAAGCCACTTGCAAGGCATTTTTTCATTGCTAATGAGAGCAATCAGGTAATATAAACCACAGATTTGTACTCATCCCCTCTCTTCTTTCACAATAAAAAAAGATACTGGAAGAATGCTCACTGTAACTAAGCAAACTAACAGATTTCACAACACAAGTACTAAAACGATGAGTATTCTTCACCAGAAAAGCAAAGCAAAGAACAGATGAGTAAGTGAAGCTCCTACAGACTCACTCGGACACAAAGACTGACTGTCCATTGTGAGATATGCAAGCAGAAAAGGCCCATTTGTATTTCCCTGCTGCTAACAACCACAGCTGAAATATATCTTTAGAAACATGATCTAAAGTTCAGAAGGCCTTCAATACAGCGCTCATTCTGCAGACATGCTATTTCTGGGTTCTTTTCTACGTCTCCCCATTTATATAATAGACCAACTTCATCTGATGCTAGAGAACACCAGAGATACAGAATGCTCCCCTCAAAACACCAAACAGCATTCTTTATAAGCAAAAATTTAGCTTTAGATATAAAAAAACCACCAAAAAACACCAACGAAAAAGAAAGAAAATAAAATCTTCAAAACCAACTTGCACAACCCCAGCAACTCCTAATAACACAGAACTTCCATTAAGCTATGAGGTGAAAGCTCAGAACTTGTGGCACATCATCAGAGCATCTAGCTGGATTTTATTTCTTAGAAATACTTTTATTTGAGAAACTTCTGCATCAGCTATGACATTTCACACATGCCACAGCATAGTTTGTTACATAGTGAAATCCCCCACCCAGATGCCAACAGATAATACAGTCTTTGAAAGTATGGCCTCCTACCCTTTAATTAATCACAAATCTCATATCTGAAACACAATTTTGTTCTTACAACATAAACCACACCGATTAAAATCCATTCTGTCTGGAGAGAGAATGATTAAAGAAGTCTGGAAGCAAGTCAGCTAATCAAAGAAAATTATCATGCTATTCCATTTGGTGGCTAACTCTTGCTATGTCCTCATCAGAAAGAAATGCATACTTAGCTGCTTGCACATCTTTAACACATTAAGTAATTGTCAAGCTCTAAAAGGGTTCCCTCCCCAGACCTCTGTATGACAGCCTGAAATTTAAATCAGTAACCTAAGTCATACAGAAGATCTTAACCACAGGCTCTATTACCTGATCTGGCCACTGATCCTGAGTGTGTATGTGAAGAAACTAACAGAAATGAAACATGCTGACCAAGCACTACAGAAATTCACTTTTTAAGCACGACACTTTCTTAAGAAACTAATGCAGTCAAACACACTTCTTTCTTGAAACACTAACGTCACTGCTCTGTCATTGAAAGCACTGACAACTACATCTGTACATTCTGTGATCTAACCCATCCGAGCACTAAATCACATGAAACAAGTAGTATGTGAAAGTAAGATAAAGAGTAGGGACCAGAAGTCATGTAGAGGAATCCTGAATTAGCAATAAAAGTTGACTTAAGTCTGAATATATGTACTGGTAAGGAAGACGTCAAGCACAAAGATCAGCTTTCTCTATTCCACAGTTGTGATGATTTCATCTGCCCTGAAGTGACAAAAGAAAGCACCCAAATGACAAAAGGACTGTGAGCATTTATAGATTTTCTCTGGTATAATGAATACATTAAATTATGTCCTATTTTATAGAATCATAGGGTTGGAAGGGACCTCCAAAGGTCATCTAGTCCAACCCACCCCTGCAGCATGCAGGGACATCACTCACCAGACCAGATAACCCAGGGTCCCATCCAACTTAACCCTGAATGGCTGCAGGGATAGGGCCTCCACCACCTCTATGAGCAACCTGTTCCAGACATCCACCACCCTCAGTTTTAAGAACATTTTCCTGATGTCTAACCTAAATACTTTTCCAGCTTCACCCTTGGTCCTATCCTTCCCTGCCATACTGAACAATTCTCCCCTGCCTTCTGAGAGGCCCCTTTCAGGCATTGGAAGGTTGCTCTAAGGTCCCCCTGGTGCCTCCTCCTCTTCAGGTTGGACAGCCCCAACTCTCTCAGCCTGTCCCCATAGCAGAGGTGCTCCAGCCCTTTGAATATTTTCATGGCCTCCCCCAGACGCACTCCAACAGGTCATCATCCTTCTCGTGTTGCGGACACCAGAGCTGGACATAGTACTGATCCAGCAAGAAACCATACCTACACCAGATGACAAATATAACCAAGTACTTGTTAGTGTTAATAAGCACATTTATGTGATGAGGTGTGTATGTTCAGTAAACCAGAGATGACACCAAAAAATGGTTATTACTGAACCTGGTCTAAGAGTTCCACACTCTTTACCTGTCTCACATCTCACCCCAAAGGTATCTGTCCAAAAGCTCAGAGACCAGAATCACTGAATCAAAATGAATTCAAGATCTTCAATTCATGCTTGTTTACATCACAAATAGTTTGGACGCCACATTTATCTAGCCTAATGCTTGTCAAACAGGAACTTGTGAAGACTTGTAGTACCAGCTGCTCCTTGGCATTTAAACCTATAGAGGAAAAATTTGTGTATGCCATGAACTAATTAACTTGCGAGAGTTAAATGAACATATGAATTCTGGTGAAGTACACGGTCTCTGGGACACAAATCCACTACAAATCTTCCAAGAATTTAACATGCACTTAAGCACTCCGACAAATCACTGGTAGTGGAGGCACCATTGCTGGAGGGGTTAAAAAAAAAAACAGACAGACAGGGTGTTTCAGGAGATGGGTTAGTGGTTGGGGGTGTAAGGCAGATGCTTGGATTTGATGATCTTGAAGGTCTTTTCCAGTCTTGATGACTTTACGATTTTTTTGGGCAATTTAAATTTGTCTAGGTTTGCATATGTCTACCATCTGAACAATGTGTTGTGTAAACTCATCAAATGCATTGACAGTGTACAGTTCCAAACACTGCAGATTAAAAGGTACATTATTAAAAGTAGACCATTTCCTCTGAAGATAGCAAATGTAGAGAAATAAAACAAAAAATATCATTTTCTGTGGTCTGAAGAGGTAAGCATCCAGAAACACGTGCGAAACTAAGTATTTCCAAAGCACATAGTGGCTTACTCACCACAGAATTCTGTGGGCACTGAACAGCTTAGCAATCCTTGTCCCACAGACATGGGATATAATTGACCCACAGGTCATTTTTCAGACTTGCCAAAGGAATGCACAGACCCAGACACCTGAACTCAGCATCTGAGAGAAGCCCTTCATCATTTTTACCCCTGTGAAAAATCCGAAGTTCTGGGATCCAGCCAGTGAAGTCATGCAATCACGTTACACCACCAGTTACTCATGCCTTGTTTTCTTTTATTCTTTCAAAACACATTACATTTTTGCAATTGTAACAATGAAAGTTTAATGAAGACGATTCCAGAAGACTGTCCCTAATTGGCCAACACAATCACATAATCATTGACCACGACACTAGGTGGCACAGGCAGTCTCTCCTTAAATACCTCCAGGGATGGGGACTCCACCACCTCCCTGGACAGTCCATTCCACAATCTAATCACCTTTTCCATGAGGAAGGNCACTCCAGCCCCTCAATCTCTTTCTTGAAGCAAGGAGCCCAGAACTGCACACTTTAAAACAAGTCCCATTTTGTATCAAAAATAGATCATTCCACAATTCTCAATGCTATTTCGAGCTGCTCTGCAAATGAGAAAAGTTCCCATACCACAATATTGCCATTTTCGAGAAGGCAGATTCAGAGACTACTCATTACTATAAAAGCCATTCATAACTGTAGAATTTTTCCATTGATTTTCATAGAATCATAGAATGGCTTGGGTTGAAAAGGACTTAAAAGTCATTCAGTCCCAAATTACTCACCAAACCAGGTTGCCCAGAGCCCCATTGATCCTGGCCTTGAACATTTCCAGGGATGGAGCAGCCACAACCTCCCTGGGCAACCTGTTCCAGGATTTTGGCACCATCACAAAGAATTTCTGCCTAAGATATCTCTGCACTGGACAATAAGCAGTGAATACATTTCCTTGACAGCAGCATGACATTACAATGGCATTCTGGCCTGTATCAGGAACGGGGTAACCAAAGGAGTAAGGAGGTTATGGTGCCCTTGTACTCTGCACTTGTAAGATCACATCTAAAGTACTGTGTCCAGTTTTGCGTGCCGCAGTATAAGGACATTGAGGTGCTGGAGTGGGGCCAGAGAAGGGCAATGAGGCTGGTGAGAGGTGTGGAGAATTGGCCCTACAAGGAGCAACTGAGAGAAATGGGGTTATTTAGTCCAGAAGAGGAGACCTTATTGTTCTCCACACCTACCTAGAAGGAGGTTGTGGAGACTGGTGCTGGTCTCTTCTCCCAAATGTCTAATGATAGGACAAGATGAAATGGCCATAGGTTGCATCAGGGGAGGTTTAGATTGGACTTTAGGAAGAAACTCTTTACTGAAAGAGTAGTTAGGCTCTGGAGTGCCTAGATAAGTGGTGAAGTCCCTGTCCCTGGATGTGTTTAAAGCATTAATAGATAGAGCACTTGAGTCCATGGTGTAGGGGTTACAGAGGTATTGGAATGAGGGCTGGACTTGATGATCCTGGAGGTCCTTCCCAAAGATGAGAGAATTCTAAGATTTCAAAGCTGCTTTTCACCACAGAACTGGACAAAGAGTCTGTACATTTTGTTTACATAAGTACTCGGGGAATCAGAAAACATTGCAAAATATTTTCAAATGAATAAAACAAGCTTTATTTAAGCATCAGTATCACTTTATTCCCAGGCTTATGTTTCCTGAGTTCTGAAATGAGAATATATTGAATATAAAAAGTCATACATATAAAATCCAGTTGAACATCACAGAATCCCAGAATCATTGAGAGTGGAAAAGATCTCTCAGATCACCAAGTCCAGTCTATTACCTGACATCAACACAACAGGTAGATCATGGCACTGAGTGCCACATCCAGTCTCTCCTTAAACACCTCCAGGGATGGTGACTCCACCACTGCCCTGGGCAGTCCATTTCATTGTCTGATCACCCTTTTGTTGAGGAAGGATTTCCTAACATCCAACCTAACCCTCCCCTGGTCCAGATTCAGGCCCTGGCCTCTTGTCCCGTCACTAATTGCCTAGGAGAAGAGCCTGACAGCACCCATCTGCCCCTACCCTAACTACAACCTCCCTCGGGTATTTGTAGAGAGTGATAAAATCCCTCCTGAGTCTTCTCATCTCCAGGCTATTAACACAATGATCTTGTGTTACTTTATGAAGGAAAACAGAATAGCTGATGTTTCTATAAACATGAGTTGGGACTGGAAATGATAAACATACCTAGGTGGTTTTTTTGGAGTCATAATTAATGATCAAAGGCATATACTGCACTTTTTGCCTCAGTAACACTGTCATCAACATTCAAAAAAAGCTACAATATAACCATTTATAAAGCAGACATGACACATCAGCTTATCCAGTAATGCATGTAATTGCTGATACAGAGTTACATGCTGAAATCTCATCTCTCCTCGCATTTAACTACTGCAACCCATGTAAATCAGGCAATTGTACAGTCCAGTCTTCCAAAACTGCTTACTGAACAGAAAGCTGGGGTCAGATGTCAGTACTTCTTTTTATACAACAGTCTAAACAAAACAAAGGAGATCTCTTGCCATGACCTGTGAAAGAGCACTAATGAATGCCAATTACAGGAGCAATTAAGGGATCAAATCTAACATCAGAGGTTTCTCTATGAAAATGTTTCTTTAAATAGGCTTATTAGTCATGGATATTGAACAAGAAACAGATGATCCCAAAACAATGATTCTTCAAAAATGTTTGTTGGCAAATCTTATTAAAAACTTAATCCTTATAAGCAAAAATAATCACAAATAAGGACAACAACCCTACCTTTCTAATACGAATTCTGCCCATGAGAGTGACAAACTCTTCAACGGTAGTAATAGTAATAGTTCATGAATAAGAATATATAAAGTATTCCAAAAAAGATAGGCTTCTGAATAGTTCTTACGCATCTAGTATTTGCCAATATTCCCTGTGACAGAAGCTGTGCTATTAATCAAATATAAGAGGAATCTTCAGGAACTGAACAACAGAGAGACAGAATGAATACCTCTTTAAGAAATTGAAGTTGTCTCTTCCTAAAACAGCAGAAAACCGCTCTGCAGTGAATGATTCAGTTGACAATTCCCTTTTCAAATGAAGCAAGAAGAAAATTACTTTCAATATTACTGATGACAACTGACTCAGAAGTCCTCTATCGCACCAGTCCAGTTGAAGACCCTGCTCTCAAAAACATGAATAACTACTAGCGTCCAACACTGCAGATGAAGCACCATATGCAGAGTTTCAGCAATAGTAAATAATGGCTCAAAAGTTATAAAAATAACAGAGCAGCATTGTCTGTGCGATCCTCACTGGCATTCTTTACATGTAGGTGTAATGACAGCTTATGACTGTGTTTTGAAAGGCTTCTTCTATAGGCTATTGCCTAATTCAGCACACAAAACAGACTCTGTTCACTGGACGGGTAACTTGTTCCATGCCTCATTGTAAAGTCTGCTGCTGTATTTACTGCATTCTCAAAGCAGAATCATCTGAAGACAGGACAATCACTAAAGAAAGTTGTGTGGCAGCTCTTACCAGAGCACTTTACAACCCACAAACTTCAGTGCATTTCAAAACTCAGTTTCAAAAATAGTATTGTCTTCATTATACATTTAGTGCCTGCAGGTTCCAATCTGAAAATTATCATGATCAAACCTTCAGCTGCCTACTACACTTAAACACTCCATTCAGCTGATTTGCTGTGGGTGCACTAAACTCTGGCAGAAACTATGTGCCAAGGAAACATATGTCTAAGCCCTCAGGTATTATTTCCTGAAGAACTATAAAATGCAGAATGCTTTATGTTCAAAGCAAGCTGCCCTTGTTTTCACATACGAGTCAGCACTTCATCAAATCAGAGCCAAGAGCTAATGTCAAGTATTCCTAACATGAGAAAAGCAGCTTACCACAGCACATTGACTGTATCAGGTGGGAAAAACAGGGAGAAACAAGCTCTGGAGAAGACAGTGACTCTCAAGGACAAAGTTCTGACTTCTTAGAACCTTCTACGTTCAAACCCCTTCTTTCTCTCTTATGCTCCATGATTAACCCAATTTTTAATTCCTCTTCACAGAATGTTATGTCATGGGTTGGAAGAGACCTCAAAAGATCATCTAAGTCCAACCCCTGTTGGGGAGTTTCTTCACCAACACAAAATCAACAGAAAGGTTCTTTGGCTAATATCATCTCAGTTCATGGTCATAGGAGAAAGAAGAGTGTCTTTACAAAATCAGGAATACAATTCCATAAGACAAACCATAATGATGGCTATAAATTTGGACCATCTGGTTTGGAAGAGAAAAGGGATCTGTCTGGTGAGTCACTAAATTACGATGAGGCGTAGATCTGGCTACCTAGCTTAGAGGTGCCAGTTAGGGCACAGAGCTGGACTGAAACTGAAAAAGACAAATTGCTTAAGTAAACTTCTGAACATTTTAGTTAAGAGCACATGTGCAACAGAGTTATGAATATTAACTTCTCTGCCCTGGGTGACATAAACTCACATCAATGACCCATGTGATATTGGATGTAAAGGAGATACATGTTAAGTGGGTATGCAGTAGGCAGCCTGGGCAGTCTGTACACCTCGAGTACCTGAGCCAGTGGGGAAAGGGGGAGGGTAACAAGCTGCTGGGAATTTGGGATATAAATGAGGCTGTACCCTCCAGCAATTTCAGAGACCCACTGGCAATATTTATTTTCCAGTGGACTTTTCCTTTATTTAAGTTAACTTTTATAGGACTCCCCCATTTCCACGGTAAATACTGACTGCTGGCAGCATGATTTGCTGCACAATGGTCTCTGCCTTTTATTCAAGAAGTCTAAGTTTTGCCTTATCTACCAGCTCCTCACATGATATCTACCTCCTCTCAACAGATACATAATTTTCCTAATGAACCTTATCTTTTCATTCCAGTGCAATTACTATTTGATCTCTTCCAGGCTCCTAGATAAACTTCTGTATTTCCTCCTACATCCAGGCTGCCACATCCAGGCATCTCAACATTAAGATCTTAATCCATAGAACTGCTTAGATTGGAAGAGACTTCAAAAGCCAAGTCCAACTGTTTGATGTCTCTCTGACTACAGACCCATGTTTTCACTTTGGTACTAGAAGAGAGAAACAAACAGGTGACCTCCAGCAGCACCTTCCAAATAGCACTGGATGATTAATCTAGGTATGAACCAGTAGAAAATGTTGGTATATTGAGATATAGCCTACAGATTTTCTACAGTCACAAGGAGCAGGAGGCATATATGCCCTACACAGAACTGCAAGGAGAGAGATGAAACGACATGTAGCTAATTCATTAGAAGTTTTCTGAAAAGACAGCACAGTCTGCTGGGGTGACAGCGACACCACCCAGCTTTGTGTCATCCCGTCATCTGAATTGATGACGTGCAGATACTGCTGCTAGTGGAGAGAATTCAGAACTAAAATTATTATGAAGTCTCCAAATTTTTAGTAGACCAGCTATGATTCACTATAAGATGCTTTTACACTAACAAGTATATATGCAATTCAACAACAAAACAGTTTCTGAAAAACGCAAACACAGCAGGAGAGAATGAAAATAAATTTTTGAGGAGCAACAGCATAAGACAACATACATTTTGGCCACGGAAACTAGAGACTGGGAGATGAGTGGCTGGAGAGCGTCCCGGCAGAGAAGGATCTGGATGTACTGGTTGACTACCAGATGAACAGGAGTCAGCAGTGTGCCCAGGTGGCATGAAAGGCCAGTGGCATTCTGGCTTGTATCAGAAATATGTGGACAGCAGGACTAGGGTTGTCATTCTCCCCCTGTACTGGGCACTAGTGAGGCCTCCCTTCAAGTACTGGATGCAGTTCTGGGCCCCTTGGTTCAAGAAAGAGATTGAGGGGCTGAAGCGGGTCCAGAGGAGCAAGGAGGCTGGGGAAGGGACTGGGGGGAAAAAGTCCAATGAAGAGAGGCTGAGGCATCTGGGTTTTTTTAGCCTGGAGAAAAGGAAGCTCAGAGGGGACCTTCTCCATTTCTACAACTACCTGAAGGAAAGTTGTAGACATGTGGGGGTTGGGCTCTTTTCCTAGGTAACTAGCAGCAGAATGAGAGGACATTGCCTGAAGCTGCATCAGGGAGAGCTTAGGTTGGACATTAGGAAACTCTTCCTCACAGAAAGGGTGATCACACCCTAGAATAGACTTCCCAGGGCAGTGGTGGAATCCCCATCCCTGGAGACATTTAAGAAAAGACTGGACATAGCAGGCATAGGTTGAGCTGGATGAGCTCAGTGGTCTTTTCCAGCCTCAGTAATTCTGTAATTCTGTTCCACCAGCAAGAGATCTGCTTTAGGAGCTTGCCACTTTGTTAGGGAAATTCAGCCACTGCATGCACTTGACTGTAAGTTGTTAGTTGACCTTTCCCATGTTTCTATAGTCACATTCTTGCTCAGCTTTTAAAAACATTAAAAAATACAGAATTGCAGTGAAATAATTTAACCAACTCCCAAAGTAACCACGAAGCTAATGTGCACAGTTTCTAAGTGAAACAACAATAGAGCACAACCAAATACATCAGACTCATGATCATCACAAGCATTGCTAAGTTGCTACACAGATGTAGATTCTATGCGGAGAAAGAGGCAAGCCTGTCTACTGCAAGCAAGGATTATCCTAGAATGTAAAAATAGCCCTGCATGTATATTCATGGAAATCACTGAATTGTGTCATCTGCCTAAATGGAGACACACAAAATTGTTTCCAAGCAATAAATATAAACCCAAGCTTTATGAGCTGCTTGAACTATGGACTTAAACAGGGACAGGTGCACACGTCTTAAAGGAAAAACCTTTCTCCGCCACCTACTTCACAATTGCCCCATCAAAACATCTGTTTGTTGTTCATCAGTGCAGGTTACACTTGGAGTTCCTTTTAAATCCTTCTTGCACCAGAAGGATATTTTTTAACGTGTCCTTTATGTTTTCAGTCCTGAGCTCTATACAATCCTATGTAACCTCCTTGCACAGATGTCACCATAGTCAATGTGTTATTTTAGGACTGGAAAAGCAGCAGGACACTGTGCTAAAAATTGTGATTATATAGAACTACAATTTCAAAATCCAGGACATAAGGATTAACATATTGTATTCTCTCTTCTAATAGTGGCCATAAATCTCCAAAAAGGCTTGCTTAAACTTGTCAGCTTATCACACTTGCATTTTAAGAGTCCTACTCATTGTTTAAATTAGCAGCATAGCCCAGTTAAGTTATACAGAGGGATTTCTTCAGGAAATGTGTATTTCTCATCACAAAAGACAAGAGAACAATGACAGGAAAAGCCTCCTTTGTAAAACATATTAAGTATTTAAATGTATGTATATATATATATATATATATATCTCACAGGAGATTAAAAATGTCCTGATACATTACATCAGTGTAATGCAGCAGATGAAGTGAAAACAACTTTGAACAGGATGAATCTTTGATCCAGAGAAGAATACCAGATCATATCTAACCCAAGAGGTTTTAATATTTCTTTTATAATCTACAATTTGATTTGAATCAAATCTTACAAATTAGCTTAGACACTTAGTTTATTAATAACTTCTGTAGATGAACTAGAAGGTGTAGAAAGATACATGCACATGGTCTGAATGCAAGAAGAAAAACCCTACATTGATATTAAACTGTAGAACTTAGCAAGGAAGATAATTTCTGACACAGCTGGTCAGTGAGAACCTACCAGGGAAGTGTTCCGCTAGACTTGCTGTTTGCAAACAGAGGTTTGGTGGGAGATGTAGTGTTCAGAGGCAGTCTTAGGCTCATTGATCGTGAAATTNCCACCAGCAAGAGATCTGCTTTAGGAGCTTGCCACTTTGTTAGGGAAATTCAGCCACTGCATGCACTTGACTGTAAGTTGTTAGTTGACCTTTCCCATGTTTCTATAGTCACATTCTTGCTCAGCTTTTAAAAACATTAAAAAATACAGAATTGCAGTGAAATAATTTAACCAACTCCCAAAGTAACCACGAAGCTAATGTGCACAGTTTCTAAGTGAAACAACAATAGAGCACAACCAAATACATCAGACTCATGATCATCACAAGCATTGCTAAGTTGCTACACAGATGTAGATTCTATGCGGAGAAAGAGGCAAGCCTGTCTACTGCAAGCAAGGATTATCCTAGAATGTAAAAATAGCCCTGCATGTATATTCATGGAAATCACTGAATTGTGTCATCTGCCTAAATGGAGACACACAAAATTGTTTCCAAGCAATAAGTATAAACCCAAGCTTTATGAGCTGCTTGAACTATGGACTTAAACAGGGACAGGTGCACACGTCTTAAAGGAAAAACCTTTCTCCGCCACCTACTTCACAATTGCCCCATCAAAACATCTGTTTGTTGTTCATCAGTGCAGGTTACACTTGGAGTTCCTTTTAAATCCTTCTTGCACCAGAAGGATATTTTTCAACGTGTCCTTTATGTTTTCAGTCCTGAGCTCTATACAATCCTATGTAACCTCCTTGCACAGATGTCACCATAGTCAATGTGTTATTTTAGGACTGGAAAAGCAGCAGGACACTGTGCTAAAAATTGTGATTATATAGAACTACAATTTCAAAATCCAGGACATAAGGATTAACATATTGTATTCTCTCTTCTAATAGTGGCCATAAATCTCCAAAAAGGCTTGCTTAAACTTGTCAGCTTATCACACTTGCATTTTAAGAGTCCTACTCATTGTTTAAATTAGCAGCATAGCCCAGTTAAGTTATACAGAGGGATTTCTTCAGGAAATGTGTATTTCTCATCACAAAAGACAAGAGAACAATGACAGGAAAAGCCTCCTTTGTAAAACATATTAAGTATTTAAATGTATGTATATATATATATATATATATCTCACAGGAGATTAAAAATGTCCTGATACATTACATCAGTGTAATGCATTACATCACAGATACATTACATCAGTGTAGATGAAGTGAAAACAACTTTGAACAGGATGAATCTTTGATCCAAAGAATACCAGATCATATCTAACCCAAGAGGTTTTAGTATTTCTTTTATAATCTACAATTTGTTTTGAATCAAATCTTACAAATTAGCTTAGACACCTGTGGAAGCAGGAAGTAACAGAGAAGACACGGGAAAACAGTCACTGAAGTTACATCCTTGGCTAAAAAGGCATAGTCTGACCTGCAATGGCAACACAGTCATATTTTATCAAATGTCTACCCATTTAGTTTATTAATAACTTCTGTAGATGAACTAGAAGGTGTAGAAAGATACATGCACATGGTCTGAATGCAAGAAGAAAAACCCTACATTGATATTAAACTGTAGAACTTAGCAAGGAAGATAATTTCTGACACAGCTGGTCAGTGAGAACCTACCAGGGAAGTGTTCCGCTAGACTTGCTGTTTGCAAACAGAGGTTTGGTGGGAGATGTAGTGTTCAGAGGCAGTCTTAGGCTCATTGATCGTGAAATTATGAAGTTCTCAAACCTTCATGAAGAAAGGAGGAGGTTCAACAAAATCACCATAACAGAAGGCCAATGGCACCCTGGCCTACATCAGAAATAGTGTGACCAG
Organism: Upupa epops; assembly: GCA_013397515.1. Classification (NCBI taxonomy): domain Eukaryota; kingdom Metazoa; phylum Chordata; class Aves; order Bucerotiformes; family Upupidae; genus Upupa; species Upupa epops. Next base: position 74,106 of record VZRI01001453.1, read on the forward strand.
CAGGACTAGAGCTCTGTACTCAGCACTTGCGAGACCTCATCTCAAGTATTGGGTTCAGTTTTGGACAGCTTGATAGAAGGACAACTGAGGTGCTGGAGTGGGTCCGAACAGCAGTGAAACTGGTGAAGGGCCTCTAGGACAGATTATGTAAGGAGTGGCTGAAGAAACAGGCTGTCTAATCTGCAGAAAAGGAGGCTGAAGGAAGACCTTACTGCTTGTTAAAATTACCTGAGAGGAGGTTGTACAGGAGTTGGGGGTTGGTCCCTTCTCCACGTCACTAGCAACAGAAGAAGAGGAAACTGCCTTGTTGTGCCAGGGGAGCTTTAGCTAGGACTGACAAAGTGGTCAGGTTTTGGAAGAGACTGCCCAGAGAGGGGGTGGAGTTGCTGGCCCTGAAGGTGTTCAAAAAATATGTAGATGTGGCCATGGGGGACAGGGTTTAGTGGGCAGAGAGGTATTGGGTTGATGGTTGAACTTAATGATCTTGGAATTCTCTTACAACCTTAATTATTTTATGAACTACAATTGGAAGAAGTGATGACCAAGTTCTATGTTTGGAAGATTAACAAAAATACGGATAAAGAGAAGAATAGAGGGGAAAATGGAGATCATAAAAACTAAAATCAAAAAAACAGAAGCTGAAAGAGGCAGTTGAAGATAAAACATTAAATTTAGTTTTTGTGTGATAACATTTTAAAATTAACACACAATTAAAAATAATCACAGGGAGAAAAGATCCCTCCAAGCACAGACAAGAAATTAACAAGCAGCAAACAATGGAAGGAACAAGCTACAAAAGCAATATATAGAAAAGCTACTAGTTAAACAAGAACAGCTGATGAAACTATCCTGAGGATCTCCTTAGTAAAAGACAGAAGAATCTAAAATTCTCTCAATAATGACTTTCAAAGCCTCTGGAAAGAAATATACTACAGAGGTGGTTCCAAGCAGAGCACAACCATTGAGGCTTCTGGAGGAATTTGCAAAGAAAAAAGACATCTACAGCAAACTGAGAATTTGCACAGAAAAATGGGCAAGCTATTTGATTAACACCCCACACCCAAAAATCAGGAATACTGCATAGATCAGCAAGAAAAGGAAATTTATATATATTGTACAGAAATTGGATGTGTTGTGCCAATTCAGCCAAGGGACAAGTAACTATTCATAAAAGATTGTGTCTACTATAAAACAGAATGAAAATGGCTAAAAGGAAAATATTGAAAAACTCAGAAATTACTGAAATGCGATAAAAATAGAAAAAGTACTAGAAGGGATGAGACCCTTCTGTTATGACAGAATTTATGGATAAATTTTTAAGAGCAAGAAAAAAACCTCTCTTTGTCAGGGTCTTTTTCCAGTAACTGTCACTAGAAATCAGCAGACTTCAGATCATGAGAAAGAAGCCATTTCCATCACATGCCACGTAATTCTCCAGTCATATGTGGGGCATAGTAGCACTTTAAATATCCATCAGATTTTGTAAAACCTGTAAAAATGTTACTGGAGCAAGCGAAGGAGTTATAAAATCACTGCAAGTGACAGAATCAAAAGAAAAACTGAGATTACACTGCTGCAGCCCAATTCCACTAGAAACTAGTTTGAAAAAAATCAGTTTCAATGATCTCCCTTCATTTTCAAGGTCAACCAGTCTCTTAAGCACCATAATAGACTCAAACAGAAACAATGCCATCAACCATAAAAAGATCCTTCAAATGGCAGTTAAATACTGGCATGTTCTGTTCTTGTAATTTATAATCTTGTCACAGTAAAACTTGCAATAGTGGTGGTTCAAAGTCAAAATGGTACCTTTAGCTGTAACGCACTTGAACTAGACACAAACTAGGGAGCTACAACAATAGTCACTGGACAAACAAGACCCACAATGTTGTGTGCTCTGGCATAAAAAGCTATCAGCCTATGAATAGTGCCTACATGGTAAGAGTCTACGTAATATTCATCTTCCATCTATTCATCAGTGATGATAACAATGTTTGCTCCCATTCTAGAGAGAACAGTATTCACCTAATTCCAATCTAATAACAGGAAAATAGCGCAAATTAACTACAGACACTTGTAAGCATCCCTGATGAAGGAAAGGCATAAGCACAAAGAGTAATATTAACACTACAGCTATAACTGCAGTGCCAGAGAAATAGCAGTTTCTGCCATGAAATTTGATCTACCCAGTGAAGAGTCAACATGAGGGTTAACATGATGCAGTTTACACTGCCATATAAGGTAAATTAACATGTAATTTATTATTTGCCATGAAAATAGCACTGAATAGAATCATAGGCACCCCCAAAGGCCATCTAGTAAACCCCCCTGCAACAAGTAGAGCATCAGACCAGATTGCCCAGAGCCCAATCGGGCCTGACCTTGAACGGCTCCAGGGATGGGACCTCTACCACCTCTTTGAGCAACCTCTTCCAGCCATCCACCACCCACAGATTCCAGAACATTTTCCTGATATTCAACCTAAATCTACCCTTTTCCAGCTTCAGACTATGACCCCTCATCCTATTGTTCCCTGCCCTATTGAGCAGTGCTTCCCCAGCCTTCTGACATCGCCTTTCAGGTCGCCACTTCAGGCTGAATGGCTCCAACTCTCTCATCCTGTCCTCATAAGACAAATGCTGTAGCTCTCTGATCGTATACACAATACTTAAGTTCTGTAAGCAATAAAATAATGATAGCAACAAAAATATAGAAAGAAAGCCTACATTTTAATCAAGCAAAAAGTTAAACACAAAAAAAGTTAAGTTTGAAAGATCCTCAATTATTGTTTCTTACCTATTATTAATGGATAAAATAATGGTTCTGTTGCATTCAGAAGTCTTCTCATTTCTCATTTTTAAAGAAAGGTAAGAGGCAAGGAAAAAAAGCTTTTGATCTTTTCCAGTAGAGGTAACCAGGAGAACAAAGCAAACCCTGTACATGTCTCTGGGAACAGAAATGTATGACATGGCTAAATAAACTGGATATAGTAACAGTATGTTTCATGGTTTTTTACAACATAGCACTGTTATCCTCACTTCTTAAAGCAGTTGTGCCTTGAAGAGTACAAAACTACATCAACAACAGTGTTTTATCAAGAAGAAACTGTTCTGCACAAGTCAGTGATGAGCTACACTGCAAAAACAGTATTGTTGAACCAAGGCTTCCAGCTTAGCTCCAATCTAACAGGAGAAACAACTTTCTTACAGAATCACAGAATTATTGAGGCTAGAAAAGACCCTCTAAGATCACTTTGTCCAGCCCATGACCTAAGATCACCACATCAGCTGACCAGGGCACTAAGTAACACATTCAGTTTGTCCTTGAACACTTCCAGGAATGGAGACTCCACCACTGTCCTGGGCAGCTCATTGCAGGGTCTGATCACCCTTTCCATGAAGAAGTGCTTCCTAACATCAAACCTAAACTTGCCGACCTCTACTCTACAATCAGAACTAGCATGTATAAATGAGCCTATTCCTCCCACCTGCTAATTCTTGGTCGTATTTGATGCACTTTGCAATGCCACATCATAAAAACCTGAGCCAGTACCCAAGGAACAGCACAATGAGCAAGAAAATGGTGGCAACAGATAAACAAAGGCTCCAATGGCCATTTCAGCAGCATCCTTACTGTCTCATATGACTTAAAAAAATACAGTATGAATGGTTAACCGAGAATGCTCTGAGAAAGTAGACACAAGCTAATCTCATCATCCATGACAAAACAAAAATCAGTAACTGCATCACTGCAGCGCATGCATCAGCTGTTGCAGTAGTAAATATTTTGCTATATATACCTTCAGAACTTCCTAATAACCAGCGCAGACTCAATTGAACAAGTGACTATTCCAGATAAGTGACAACGTGGGACAGAGCGATGGTTTTTCTCTCTGCCATTCATCAGTCCACAGTTGTAAGAGACTGAGAGTACAATAATCACAGAATGTTAGGGGTTGAAAGGAACCTCCAAAGATCATCTAGTCTAACCCCCTGCCAGAGTGGGACCACCTGCAGCAGGTCACACAGGATTGTATCCAGGTGGGTCTTAAGACATCTCCAGAGAAGGAAACTCTTCAACCTCCCTGGGCAGCCACTTCCATTGCTCTGTCACCCTCAATGTGAAGAAATTTCTTTTCATCCTGATGTGGAACCTCCTGTTTTCCAGCTGACACCTGTTGCCCCTTGTCCTATCATTGGATGACACTGAACAGAGCCTGGCTCCTTCCTCCTGGCACCCCCCATTCCATCTTTATCAACATTCATGATGTCACCCCTCAGTCTACTTTCTTCCAAGCTAGAGACCCAACTCCTTCAACCTTTCCTCATCAGGGAACTGCTCTGCTCCGTTTATGATTGTTGTGGCTTTGCACTGGACTCTCTCAAGCAGTTCCTTGCCCTTCTGGAACTGAGGGGATCACAGAGAGATCATAATTTTAAACCATTTTCTCAAAGGAAAGTGATTTTTTTACTATGGCCTTTCCTCAGAAGGAAGATGCTCTGCTCCCTTCATCATTCTTGTGCCTCTGGGCTGGACTTTCTGAAGCAGTTCCCTGTCTTTCACAAATTAGTTTCTCCTTCTCCAGACTTGTTACAAATATGACTTTGAGTTGCATCTTCTTGCAGGTATATCTTGTAAAAGGTTCCTGGGCATAGTGAAGTGCAGTTTTCAGCCCTCTGTCTAGTTGTTTGCTAGTTAAGAAGAAATACACTTGATTTTACCTTACGCAGACAGTGTCTGGGACTCATCTCTAACCACTCTTCTAAAAAAGCAGCTGAACATAACACACAACTGAATAACACTGGGGGAATGGGTGTGTGTGTGTGTGTGATGAATTTATACCACAAACAAATAGGATCAAATTCCCCACAAGTACTCATGCCTTGCTGCAAACACAAGAAACACCAGAGTAAATAGCAAATATCCTTCAGGAGCAACTGGCAAAATTCAAAATTCAAGCAGTAATTAGAATAATGCTCAACCAAACTGAGATTTTAGGATTTTATTATGCTCTTTACCATGAAGCCATATTCCTTCAGTAGTTTAATTTTTTTCCCTGTCATTTGGCTAAGCATCTAAGAACTTTATTCCACACAAGTAACTTCCAGATGACCTAGCAAATGGAATTGATTTGTATGAAATAGCAACAGACTAGTTCAGTGTTTAAGCAGTCATGGGTACACCAGTAACACAACACGTCTCAAATATATTTAATCCTATTAGGGCTGCTTTTATTTTTTTTTTCACTAAGCACCTATTTTATGGTCAGTTTCTTCATACTCTGAAAAAATCCCAAACTGAAAACCACAGAATCACAGCACAGACAGTTGTACATAAGGGAATGGAATTGTTAGGTGTATAACTGCATGTATGTTTACTGTTTTGCCTGTTTCACAAAACAGATGCATTACAAAAGAGTGCTTTCCCTTCAGGCTCTTTTAAAAAGAGCACATCTAGGCATGTAACACAAAGTTGTCTGAGGAAGGCATAACTGAACAGTCCTCAGTGGTTGATCTATTTTTTATTTTTTTTTTTTTGAGGGTACAAGGGCAAGAGAAAAGAATTCACAATTTAAAAGAAAGGAAGAAATGTGCAGGCAGGGAAGCAATACTGTACCTGTAGTTTAGAGCTGAAAGGATTTAAACTGCACTGAAAACAAAACCCTCTTACATTCCTCAGTTTTTGGTTTGCTTGACTTTCATTTTTCTCACCAACCACTCAAAAACTTCCTAGGTCCTAATCAAGTCTAACAATGCAACAGAGGAAACCCAACTCTAAAATGGAAAAGGGGAGAAAATCTTATTTAGAAACTTTTGCAAGCTAGGGAAAAAAAAATCAATTACAAACCCTCAGGATATCCTCCAAGAATAGTCAGTAAAACCCTACATAATAAAGTACAATACCCTAGCCGTCAAAATAGGACCTAGTTCTGTATTCCAGATGTCAAAAGATGTCAAAAGCTTAGATAATGACTGTTAGTTCTTGAACTTCTGCTTGAAATATCACATGTTCCTCCAGGGGCTGGGTTTGGAAAGAAATTATGGTCCAGGCAATAAGTATCAGATGAGGAAAGTCTTACATGAGAGTCAGTGGCAAGCAAACATTCCTGGGTAGTATCACAGAGCTTCTTCCCAGAAAGTCTCTGTTACAGGGCTTCCACAAAAGACGCTTCTTCTCCCTTTTAAATTATCACCCTGCCCAGCAAAAGGAGGCGCGCATTTCACTTCATCAAAAGTCTATCAGCACCGCAAAATTATTCACTTTCCACACAATACCATTTCCCATTTGAATTAGCTCTCTGTCATTTTCTTCATCTAGTTTTGAATAAAATATGTCAACAACTTATCTTCCATTTATTGTTATCAGGTTTTAGTGAGTACATGTCACAATGTTGCAGCAAAGGTTGGAAGGGACCCCAAGGATCACTGAGTCCAACCTGATGGAAGTTTCTTTAGAGATCTAAAAGTGAAGACTATAGTGCTTCTATACTTAGGAAATTCAGAAATCTAAAAGTAAACTAAACAGACTAATGCTAATGCATTCCAGTTCAACAAACAACATTTTCTCTTAAGACATTCTTTATCCTATTAGGTCCAAGCTTGGAACAAACAAATTTAAACCTTTACGTAAGCAAATTATTCACTAAAGCATGTCAATCTTTTCTGAATCTGAGGTTAGTGTTAGAATTCATGGAACATATTTATACTACATTTTCAAGACTGGTAAGAGCAAAGGCATTCAGTAATACCGGGAGCAAGTTGAAGCACATGCTATGCATAACATCCTGCTGTGGGAGAGGGACTAGACTAGATGATCTTTCGAGGTCCCTTCCAATTCTTAATGATTCTACACCATCAAAGACAAATACTTGTATAAAATAGTCTATGTAATACACAAGGACTTATTTCTCAAATATTCATTTAAAATGCTTAACTTCATGAAGTTTATCATATTGTTGCTAAGTGCTCACTTTCTACTTTTTCTTCTCAAACAGGGTGACAAGTTGCTACCAACCGCTTCAGGTAGTGACCAGCTATTCCCTACTGCATTTGTGTAAGACTGCAAAGTAAACACACACAATACAGAGCAGTGTGCATTAAAGTAGGCACTCAGCTAATGTAGCACACTTCCCTTGCCTGCTGTGATAGATATCCTCCTTCCTTGCAGCAGCAATGTCACTTGTGCAGTGCAATCCTTTTTGTTGTGTCAATCAGTACCAAAGCAAAGCAAATACTATCACTTTTCTAAGAGGAAGAATCAACAGTGCTGTTGAGTGTACTTCAGTTTCCTGAAGGATTACTATGGTACCTATATAGGCTGTGCTTGCTCTGAATTTTCTACATTGGAAGATTTGTGGTGTCTGTAGGCATCAGTAAAACCAGTAAAAAGGAGCTGCTAACAACAGCCAACATTAACTATGGTGACAGTTGCAGATACTACAAATGCAAGCCTGCAATTCAGCTGAAATATTAGCTAATGATTTGGATTCAGAGTTACTCTTCGTATTGGAGAAAATGACTAAGAAAAAAAGTCTACCAGTTTAATGGCTACATTCAATATCCTCACACATAAAACACAGGGCATGAAACCGTGACCTCTGGGAGAAGTACTGAATTTTGAAAGAAAGAACAATAAACAGCTCATGTGCTAGTCTAGTTTACATTTGCTGCTCATAACAGCTTACCCATGACAGACACATGGGATCGCAGTTCAGTTTGGCTGGGTTAAAACACAGCTTGCAGTTTCTGCTCTGTTTCAGTGCAGAAGAAATCAATAGTCTTCAAGAGAACTGAAGCTGGGAATGATAAAGCTCCCAAGTGCCCTCTCCCAGACAGACTTATTTTGAACCTGCTGGCACTAAGTCAGAAATAGAGTTCCCATTGCAGCAAAGGATGGGAGGTTGTAGAATCATTTTTACAAGTAAGAATGCTTCTAGGCGAGTTCTTTTGGTCTTTCCAACCACAAAACACAGTAGAAGTAAACAATTAAAAGCATCACTGTATGGCACAGAAAGATAAGAGAATTAGTACCAGCTCCAGCTGCAAAATCTGTTGGACAAAGTACCTCTTCCATCCTGAGCACAACAGGATAAATTGAATATTAATACAAACCTTACACAATCAGTAATGCAGTTTGTAGGTTGCCTGAATCAAGACGACAACTGTACTAATCTCAGATGTTAAAGACCTTTGTGTTTACAAATCCACAGTACTCTGCTTTAAAGCTTACACATGTGAAGCAGATTAAGGGGCACAATGTTGGGGGCTAGTCTCTCAAACTGCTTTCTGCCAGTTTGTGAGTCACTTACTACCATTTTGTGTCTCAAGTAAAGATTCAGCATCATATTTTACCCTATACACTTCACCTCTTGTTCCCTTAACAAGTTTTCCTCAAATATTTTAACTACAGTTACACTAAAATAGCTCTGACTTGTGCACACCATACTGCACAACATGAAACCACCATTCAATTGTAACAACTGTCCATTGCTTTGGAAGTGACAGTTTTGTCACTTTATCAGCTGGGAAGAAGAAGAAAAGGATGCTAGTATTTCCAGCTCTAGCACTGAATTACCTTGGACTCCAGCACATGAAGAAGCCATTAGAACCAATCATAGAATGGCTAAGGTTGGAAGGGGCTTTAAAGATCATTTAGTTCAAATCCCCCTGCCATGGGCATGGATGCCCCCCACTAGACCAGTTTGCCCAGAGCCCCATCCAACCTGGCCTTGAACACTTCCAGGGATGGGGCATCAGCAGAAGCTTCTTTGTTAGAATTGAATATAAACACAGATTAAAATGAAACTTTTTGACTAATATTTTTCTCATTTAAGACTGAAGTTTTTATCCACAGCAGCTCAGACACAGTGGTGCCATGAGTCATCATTTCGGAGCAAGTCTCACAAGATCTGTTTTACTAAAAGCCCAAGGCTTGAGATTTTGAGAGTTTTGGATACATATAGTTGCCAAGAAAAGCTTTAAAGAAGGAAAACAATACTAACTGTTCAAAAATGACAAAGCCTGCATTATTTTTAATCTCATTAATTTGTATCTTTTGCCCAGGAACCTGACTCGTGATCTCTGAATGTGCAGGGCTGCCAACACAGCGTGTACAAAGAAAGCCTTAGAGACAGCACAGATCCTCACGGCAAGGCATTAGGAGAGACAGGCTGGTCAAGAGATATGAAAATAGTTCTGAGGACACCCGGAACGGTTTTAAACAATGCCTAATGTAATTGGCATGAGGGGATGATTGGTGTTCCAAACAACATTCTGAGATGTGATTGCAGGAAAAGTCATTTTTATTGGGAACACAGTCCTGTATTTTAGGCTTAATATCTCACTCCTGTTACACCTTCCAGAAGATTTCACAACATACTAAGAAAAAAAAAGTCCTGCTGTTTGAAGTAATAGCTTCTTTAAAAAACATCAACCCAGGACTGATCTAGATCTTCATTTTAGACCCAGGACACATACCCTTACCTCCCCAAAAAAATAAAAATAGAAGCTCTCAGTCTGAAAAAAAGAGAAAATGTAGTGACTAAATTTAGGGTAACATTTACACATAGCAAAAAACAATCCTAATACAAGACAGCAGATAGAAATTTCAAGCATTAGCAACATAGTTACTTGCCAAAGCCCAGAATGAACAAGCCACAGCCTGGAAGAAACCAGATGTCTAGGGGTTCCCCTCCCACAAGAAGAGTTGCAAGACTGAGGTGAGAACAGGCAACCACCTCCCCTCCATCCTCCTTTCCCCACTACAGTAGCAGCCTTTCACTTGGTGGAAACAGTTTGATACTGCACAGACTGCTGAGAACTCTGAAAAAAAAACAAGCCGACCATTTAAGGGCTACATAGACAGAGAGTATCCTACACCACTTGAAGTTTAAGCACATTGTTTAAGTTCCTAATGGAACTTAAGGAATTCCTTCCTGCCTAGAAGGAATTAAAGATCTAAGAGTGTGTTTAAAAGAGCAATGAAAATAGAAGAGATTATTAAATGTCACAGGAGGAAGTGGTAGGATTCTGTTTTGCACACTGTGCCTTTGCTTTTGCCCAAGACTGCCCCCAATACAACTAGGGGGATAAAAAGAGCTGAGAAAGTATGAAACAAATCATATTAAAGATCTTGAATACACCAGTCCCCAAAAAGATACTTCATTTTCTCTACAAAGAGTAAGTAGGAATCTGAATGCAATTTTAAAGTTTTCATGTTATTTTAGGGATTATGAGAAAAGTGAAACACCTTGGAAATTAGGCTACTGGAGTATCCTAATACAGTGCTGCACTAAAATGATACAGCACGCTAAACACAGCCATCAGAAACTTCTGGATACTAGAAAATTTGCTTTATCACAAACAGATTTCCCAAAGCCTGCCTTTCAAGAACAGAAGGGAATTTTGAAGACATTAAAGATATTCAGTATGGTAATCCAAGGGGCTTTACAGTACTGTGACACATTATCAAGTAGCCTGTGTGAAACCAGGCATTACAAAGCTCAGCTCTGCTTTTTGCCCCAGTGAAACTTAACTGGCTGTTGGAAACTCAGGTCTTGTCTCTACCACAGAAATAACTGTTTCACTGCGCTACAAAATGCTACAGTCTGTTTCTTTTCTTGCTATGTAATTATACTCCACCAAACGTTATCATTCCGACCTGAGGACTTGCAACATTTTAATCCAAAGCACCCTCTAATCTTGGTGATTAGAGCATCTGCTTAAACTGGCAGAGGGAAGGAAGAGTGAAAGTATAAACTCTTTCCTAGGTTTTAATGATTACTTTCCAGCTGGATAAATTCTCTATGGAAATCTATGTGGTAACATCACTCCCTTCTCTTGATGCTCAGTTTAGTGTAACAATCATGTTTTGAAACTGCACAGCAAGAGAAGGCATTTCAGATGACCACCTGCTCACCAGATGGGATGAAGCTGCAGCTTAAGTGAAAAGCATTTTTAAGAGATACTACTGACCATTCCTAGAGTTCTTTCAGTGGACCTGAGCAAAAGGGAATGGGACATACAAGGCCTAAACTCACATATCTAAGATTAAAAGTGTGGAAAATAACTCACTGAAATGCTACTACTGCATTCTGCCATTGCTGCTGTGCCTTGAGAATAGACAGCAAAATGGCAAGTCAGCAAGTGAATGTAATCCCTCCCTCCTGCATCTAACCACCCCAGGTCCTGAACACAGAAAACTCTACATACTAGAAGGTAATAGTTGGCTAATCCACAAAAGTTTGATGTAGCATCTAAGTCATGTGGCATCTTCAGTGTAGCACCTACAGTGGGGAAATTACACTAGCTACTTGGAAGAAGCCAGCATTGTGATCTCAGGAAGTCTGAAGATACTATGTAGGAAGTGGTACACCCATTGGGAACAAGATTTTTAGCAAAAATAGCAATATGAAGAGTTAAAGGTTGGAGGTAAGAGAATGTGACTAGGTAGCTGTACAAGGGCACTGTGTTTTCTAGCAGGGACAAATAGCATTTGTTTTCTTTTCTGGGATACAATCCAGAAAAGCACACATCTCTAAATGGGCTTAGTCCTTCAAAAATCAGATTATAGTAAGGCAAAAAAGGAGATAGGGAAATGTGGTTTAGTACCAGATTATCTTATTCTTATATAACAACTCTATTAAGTCTTTAGTTTGTGATTTACTTTTTTCTCAAAACTGCTTTACCTAAAACACATCTCCAGTGTCTGCCATGCATTTTACCGTTGGAAGTAACTGGAAGGGAGCAGCAATGTTTGTGACATGAAACTGGAGGACTTTTCATCTCTCGGTGTTCTACTCTCTATCTCAACAAAAATGAATGAGGATCCTGGCACAAGTCCTGTTAGACACATCAATGATTCAAGGATAAGGCATTTCATATTTTGCTCTCTTTCAAGCTCTGTTTAGTCTCGCAGTTCAAGCTGTGCTTGTCCTTCACTTCATCTGGTATTCTAATAATTTTCTTATGGCACATTCAAACAGTAAGTTCTTGAGGAATTATCTCAAGAGAAAAAGTATTCTATAATAATAAAAATGCCACTTTATTATATGAAGAACTTGAGAGGTCAAATGCAAGTCATTTGATTATTATTTTGAAAGCATCAGTAATATTTACAAATGTTGTCTGACAACACCTCCGCAGACACAGTTATTGAAGCACAAGATGTAACCTTGTTTACATTGTTTTGTTCTAGGGCAAAAGACTAACAAATTGCTTTAATAAGCAAAGGATATTATGAAACATCCTATCAGGTGAGTACTTTGTGGAGCAGCAGATGCACAATCTTTCAATTGTAAAAAGACCACAAAAAAGACCACAAAATTGTGAGCAAAGACTAAGGAGGTAGTTTTAACACTTTCATTAACTACATCTTCTTCTTTACTGGTCCTCTAGTATGTTTTGTATCTTCCTAAATGATTTTAAGTGCTTTACACAGAATACTGTAGTACAGTTCACTGTTGCACTCTAGCATTTCCTCCATTCCTTTCTAACTCTAAAATAATTATAATTTCTGTACTCATCACTCACAAGACATACCATCCCCATTACTAGACTGTCTTCCTTACTTCCAAGGCAACCTGTTTTACATTTGTTTCTTATTTCCAGTATCTTTTCACTCATACCCCACCACCATAGATTTCTTCAAAGCACAAACCAAACTGCTCCCTTCCATCCTCCAAGACTGAGTCATAATTCCGAGGCTTTAAAACCCATAAATCTCACACTTTAGTCGGCCACTTCATGTAAACAGATTGCTTTAAGGAGGCCTTTTATCACTACTACATCCACACAGTTTTAAAAAACCCTCAAACGTGTAGCAAGAAGCTTGTGGCTATTAATCTCTAAATTGTTGCCCTCTCCTCCCCACCACACTATTTTGTTGTTCCGTTCCCTATTAAGACGACTTCTTAACAACTTGCAACTGCTATGCAACAGTAGAAATGGAAAATTTAAAAAGCAATCGCTGCATGTAATTTAAATTAAATTACTGTTTCCAGTTCAAAAAAGACCCCAGAAATTTATTTCTTTAGAAGTGGATAAATTCCTTTGCATCAAGAATGCCATAAATCTTTGAGGATCTTTGTTCGACGCTCGGTGCCTTTCAATAAATGGCAAAGACGGTGAAATCAGATGAACATTCTTTTCCTCATCCTTCTAGAGGGCTGTCCCGTAACTTTCAGACTCCCTTAAAGCGAGAATTTCCCCCTGAAACACTCTCGCTCGACTTCACATCAGTGCTGCCGTCCTTGCTCAGATTTCAGTTTTCTATTCAGATGATGACCGACAAACTAGTACCTCACCCTCTCCACGGAAATGAAAGTGACTTGGTGGTTTAGTTTGACTACGGCCAGAGGATCCTCCCTTGTACCAGAACAGGGTGCGTACATCAGGCTCAGCCGTGCTGCACGGCCAAGCCGGCGGGAGGAAAACAAACCCCTGCCTCGGATAATGGCTTTACTGTACTGACTAGGAAAAAACCCAAACAACCCGAATAAAAGGCGTTGGATGGTTTTCAGCTACTTGCAATTCAGAACCCCCTGAGCCCTGGCACACTACATGCCTGAAATCTCTGAGTGAGTCCTTGCTGTTATGAAGTTAGAGGAGACTAACACCAGGAGCAGCGCCCATCGCAAGTTTTACCCCGTCTAACGAGCACCGACACCCGGGCTCAGACAACAGAGCGGTCCGCCCCGCCGAAACCCGCCGGTGCTGCGGGTGAGACCTGCGGGACGGACCCGCAAAACACACACGCCTCGACGGACGAGCGCGACAGCCCCATCCCGCATGGTCCTCTGCAGCTTTCCCCCCGGTAACGAACCCCCAGTAACAAACGCCCCCGTCACTCACCGCTGGCTCCCCGCCTCGCCCCGCGGCGCCGGCTCCGGCCCGCCCTACCGGCTCCCCCCCGGGGATGTGCTCCCGCTGCCAAGTTCTCAGCCGCGGGTAAAGGCCGGGCGGTTGCTGCGCTGCCGCCGCGGCAATCAACAGGCTGGGAGCAGCTCTGGAGTCGCGGGTAACTGCGCACGACCGCGGCTGCCCTTGTCCCCGGGAGAAGGAAGAAAGGGACATCCGTACCGCATCCCAGACCGGGACCCCACCCGATTGCGCCCCCTCCACCCCCGCAGCCCCTCAACCCCCCCTACCTGCGAGGTGCTGCTGTCCGTCCCGCCGTCGCTCCCGCACACAGCGCCCGCTCCGGCCCCAGCCGCGGAGAAAGTTTCCTGACGTCAGTGCGGACGGGCGGGGGACCCGCCTGGCTACCGGGCTCGTTGCCCGCCGCTGCTCCCGGGCTCCCCCTGCCTCCCGCCGGCCCGCACCGGCAAAGGGAAGCGGTGCCGCCGGCCCCGGCGCTGTCGGGCAGCCACAGGGAGCGCTTCGAGGCGGAGGAGCGTTGTATGGAAAGTGATGAGTGTGCTAGAATCATGGCCATTTCTCAAACATAAATAGAGTTAAATTCTGAGGAGGACGGAAAATGGAAAACACTTTTGGGGAAGCTGTACTGGAAATGTATTCCAAAGAATCACAGAATCATAGGGTTGGAAGGAACCTCCAAATGTCATCTAGCCCAACCCCTCTGCAACAAGCAGGACCATCACTCACCAGACCAGATTGCCCAGGCCCCCATGCAGCCTGACTGAATGGCTCCAGGAATGCAGTCTAAACCACCTCTCTAGGCAACCTGTTCCAATCATCCATCACCTTCAGATTCAATAACATTTTCCTGATGTCTAACCTAAATCTACCCCTTTTCAGCTTCAAAACATGACCCCTCATCATATTGTTCCCTGTCCTACTGAAGAGTGCTTTCCTAGCCTTCGAACTGACCCCTTTCGAACATTGGAAATTTGCTATAAGGTCTCTTCAAAGCCTTCTCCTCTTCAGGTTGAACTACTTCAAATCTCCCAGCCTTGTTCTCATGAGAGAGTGCTCCAGCCCTCTGAACATTTTTGTGGCCTGCTCTAAAGACACTCCAAAAGACAGGAATAGTTTTCAGCATCCAGTTACTAAATAACGAACATTTTTTTTCTAGGAAAAAAAAGAAACAACCATAACAAAAAGAAATCCTCTCACACCAAACCTATCTTTATGGCAGTATTAAGACTCTTTACATATGTAAACAAACACTCTTATTTCATTCACAGTTGATCCATGAGTGGTCAATGTACATGTAAAATTATTTTGCAGTTGTTACTGACAGCTACTCCCATACACCCTCCCCAGTATCTTGTTGGAGCTGACAACCGCAATGCCTGCATCTCCTTAGCCATTTGTGCCTGTCAAAGCAGTGACAGGAAGAATGGGAAGAGAGATAATCTGTAAATTCTATGTGATCTAGTAAGAAAAGTAAAAATAGAATGCTACCAAGGACCTTGGTTTATAGTAATTCATCAGAAATAAAAGCGCAGAGGAACCTAGGTTGTCACAAGCCTGTGTTGTAATTGTAATGAACGTTTTGACTTTGGCTGCTTATTCTGCATTTTCTTTGTGATAGGTTCTTCAAGCCCCAAAGCGGTTTGTGTGCTGCTGTACTACTGCACTTGGTCAGGAAGCATCTTCATGGATTTGGCATTTCATAACTTACAGCCAGAGTTGTTTATTGTCATATGTTGTAAACAAGTACTCAGACTTGTTCAATAAGTGAACTGGGTTTGGGTTTTATAATTGGCTGCAGTCTGATTATTGGACAGAACTTGAGTTTTCATACATTTATTTGTAAGGTTATGGACTCCTTTATGTGGTTTAGCTTTCCCAACACTCAATCTCAGTAGAATTTCACTAAAATCCTAATAAGCTCAGTAGCTTGCTTGTAGCAGAAATGCATTCTGGCTCTTAAAGTATTTGTAGTCTTCAATACATGCTGTAAGATAATTCAAAAAGCAAGGAAAACCACTTCTTCCTGGAAAAGAAAAGACTCAGAGGGGACCTTCTCCCTCTCTACAACTCCCTGAAGGGAGGTTGCAATGAGGTGGAGGAATCAAGCCCTTCTCCCAGGCAACTAGCAACAGAACAAGAGGGCAGGCCTCAGGCTGCACCACAGGAGGGTTAGGTTGGATATTAGGAAACCCTTCCTCATGGAAAGGATGATTAGGTACTAGAATGGAGTGACCAGCACAGTGGTGGAGCGCCCATCCCTGAAGGTGTTTAAAACAGGATAGCTGTGGCCCTTAGTGCCCTGGGGTCTGGCCAATATGGTAATGTTAGGTCATGAGCTGGATGAGCTCAGAAATCTTTTCCAGCCTCAGTAATTCTGTAATAAAGAACACTTTAAAATTCTTTTATAGAACCATGGCAGATTGGTCATCACATAAAGTGAAATATTAAACATGATAAAGGAGTGGGTTTTCATTTACCTTTTTTTACTTTAAATCTCTTCACTGGAGCCAGGGTAGATTCTGTCCAAAATCAAGTTATACCATTTTTAATGCAATCAAAAAAGAAATACAGACTATTTTACTCAGGAAGCAACATTTTTAAAAAACACTTTCTGCATGCAGATTTTATTCTTAAAGCCAAACACTATATAATACAAGAAAAATTACTCATTCCTCAGGAAGCTTCATGTTTCTTCTGTGATAGATTTTTGACATAGTCTGTATTGCAGTACTTAAAAAGAATGCAGAGCAAATCTATTTTCAACTTAAATTTTATGCTTTTTTTCTTAATGGAATAGAAGAAAATGTGATTTATTTCTTCCACTGTCTTATTTTCCTTCAACAGTGGCAACCTAGGGATGGAATGAGAACATTACTTGAGAGGAAAAATAGAGCAAAAAGATAGGAACTCCAGTTATCCATCATTAATGTCTGATTTAGGAGCAAAAAGAATAAACCAGCGACTTCCTCAGTAGCCATGATCCCTCAAACCCTGAAATGAACAATATTTGGTTGTTAAGGGATATGTATATGTATGGAATGGATATGGGGGTTCTAGAGAGTTGCAGACAGGCTGAACAAAGAGCAAGGCTTACAAGAAATGAAATGGAGGGAAAACATCACACTCATTATCACAAGCTTGCTCCTTGGCTATTCACACGAATTGTTTGTTTTTATTTTTCTCATGAGATTGTGAGTCATGTAAACAGATGGTGCAGACTACTGGAGGGTGAGCAAAGTAGTGGAGTAAGTATTCTGGAGCTAGACCATGGTCAAAGGGTCAAAATTAATCATTTGACTTACCAGAAAATAGTTACTAGAAGGACCAAAGACAAAAGGATTGCACCAATTACAAAACCTGAGAGGTTTCACTGCTCTGCTGAGCACCGTCTCACCTCTCACACATACCAAAAGTTACCTGGTGGCCCTGGTGGTACAACACAAAGATGTTAACTAGATAAGAAACCAAAGTAACCCCTGCTGAGTCTCTCATGAAGAAACAAGGCCAGGAAAAAAATCACTGCTGATTTAATGTTTTTAATTGTAATCTTTTTAGCATTTTCATGGTGGTATAAACAAACATCCCCATTTTACATTGGCAGAGTGCTCTCAATTACCACATTGTAAACAGAAACCACATTGCATAGTGGCCATAGGAAAACATCAAAAAGCTATGTACCTTCATCAAAAGAAAGATACCATTAGTAGCATGCTTCCTTTCCATCTCAGAGGTGGACTAATAACCCCAACAACTAATAGCCTTATCCTCTACAAATTAGTCAAAATAACCCGTGGTTATTCTGTCCCAATCAGCAAAGCAGATGTTGGTCTCTTGAAGGTAACTATTTAACATCACATTACCAGAGTTTTCTCTTTTGTTTCAGGTGACCCAAACTCTGAGACAGGATTTAGAAAGATGACAGAGGTTTATATACATCAAAATATCTGACATTATTGTGAAAGAGGTAATACTATGTTTTCTCACCTGAGAAATGCAGTTGTGTTTCAAAAATGGGAAGGGTTACTGACTCAAAATCACATATTGCATTTGTTCTTCTTATGGTCCTGTTTACAAAAGGATCTTGCTGGATATTTCATACTGGTTTTCCTCAATGACATGGTTATTGAGGTGTTTTCCATCATGATAAAAATTTAAGTGCAGGAAAATTACTACATTACTTTGATTTGGTAGGTGTCAGAAGGTACTCAACTTTATCCAGATGTCTGAATTATTGAGCTAGTAAACTCCCTTCAGGGCCTGAGCAAAATTGTGTCTGAGAGATGAGAGAAACAGGATGTTGGCAGTGTCCAAATGTGGGTGGTGGTGGAGGTGACAGATTTACAGCTGATCATTGTAAACTTGAGCATGAGGTCATTATCAATGAGCAATATATCTAAAGAATAAGCTCCTCTATGCCATACTTCAGAATTTTTATCTCAAAGGGGATCAATCTTTGCAGCCCTGAAGCTTTTCCATGGAAGTATGTAACATTAAAGGGATTGGAGCCACCATCACAAAGGATTTTCAACATAGAGAAGCAATTTTTCATGCAGAACTAACACAGACTAATGCTGACTATACATCTCACATCTAAAAAGCCAAGAGAAAAATCGACTCTGGTTATTTCATTCTTAAATTTTGAAAAATAGAAGAAACAGAATTTTCATTAAAAACAATAAGCTAATGTAAAGCATTCTTTTCAGAGAACAGAAGTGCAAAAATGCTTCGCATAACTACTTTTTCCTGTGATATCCTTCACAAGAACATCTCATAAAACTGTTTCAAATTACCTAAGTGGCTTACTCCATGACAAAAACCTAGAACAATAAGGCAACCTAAAATCTTACCGTGCCATTACATTAATACACATTCTCACGTACACGTGCACATGAGATTTTAAAACTGAGTAGTAGTTGAAAAATCGGTGCAAAAAAGGCACACTTGGGGTACCTAAACTAAACTAGAATTTCAGTTGTGGTTAGGTCTAAAGATGTTCTCCTCTCCCTCTACTCTGCCCTGGCTGCATCTGGAATATTGTGCGTATTTCTGGGGCCCTGATTTCAAGAAAGACAGGGAACAGCTTGAAAGAGCCTAGCACAGAGCTACAAGGAAGATTAAGCGAGCAGAACATCCCTCCCTTATGATCAAAGGCTGATAGAGCTGGGTCTTTTCAGCTTGGAAGAGACTGAAGGGTGACCTCATTCATGTTTAAAAATGCATAGGGTGGGGGGTGTCAGGGGGGCTGAGCCAGGCTCTTCTCAGTTACGTCCAATGACAGGACAAGAGACAATGGTTGCAAGGAGGTTCCACAGAAACAAAAAACTTTTTTACAGTAAGGGTAACAAAGCCCTGGAACAGGCTGCCCAGAGAGGCTGTGGAATCTATTTCTCTGGAGATATTCAAAACCCNATACTACATATAAATATAATTGTATATTAAATACTTATACAGGAACAGAACTACACAGAAAGCAAACTATTTCATATGTTTTTTTTTTTTAGGACTTCTCTTAAATTAGATATTAGGAAGGACACTGAGCTCTGAAAAAAAATCCCTAGTCCCTAGATACCACACTTAC
>VZRI01001453.1:94041-111954 GCA_013397515.1 Upupa epops
TAGGTGATCCTGCTCTGGCAGGGAGGTTGGACTAGATGATCTTTCAAGGTGCTTTCTAATCCCTAACTTTCTGTGATTCTATGATTGGTCAGCCTTCATTCAAGTCACAAGGATTTTTCCTGTGGATTTCAGAGAGTAACCCATACACTATATGTAAGTATAATATACAGTATACATAGAAGTATAATTTACCTGATATATGAATACAATATACATATTTATACTATATATAATATTTACTCTATAATGTTTACATAATTATTAAATTATTTATAGTATTTATAANCTTCGCAAAAGTCAGTAATTATGAAGCCTTGAGTCAAGGCCAAATCAATATTCTGCATGCATCATAAGACAGACACTCTTCTTATTTCTTTGCTGCATTTCTACATCTAATACTTGTTTCTACTTTATAAAAGATTGGATGTAGATACACATGCAGTTGAAAATGAGTTTTACTTATGCTCATTAGGTAAGTTTCACCAAGACTGAGATTTCTGAGACTTGTATCACTAAAGTAGTGTGTGTTAAATGCATGCATTGCTTACAAGTTAAAAATCCTTGGATTATATTGCCCATGTATAGTTTTACATGGAGAAGTGACAAAAGAGAAGACATTTGGTAATAATTCTAGAGGGTAGAGGAAAGTTATGAAAACTGCAGATGGAACAGGGTTAATATTGAAACAATACTGAACTTAGTACTGAAAAAACCCACAAAGCCACGGAATCAAAGAATTATTGAGACTAGAAAAGACCTCTAGGATCATAAGTCCAGCCTATGTCCTTCCCCATTATGTGCAGGATTGACAGTTATGAGATTTCAAATATAATGAACGAAACTTTCAGAATAGGGAACTTGGGAAAAACAAATAGACAAGGTAGGCAATGCAGACTAGCATTTTAATTCATCTCTATACATATTTTTCCCAATTTCTTTTAGACCACAACAGTGAAGAAAGGGAAAAAGGGGGAAAATTGCAGGCTACTGTTGGGCTTTCTGTATAATATTCATCCTTTCTGTAGTATTTGATGAATGCCATCACTTGAATCCTAAGATCAGTCCATTCATACACTCTGAACATGATCTTCCCAATTAATAGGGCTACCTCTGATTATCACTGATGTGAGAAAGAGGAGAATCATGTCTCTGTGAAGCCCCTGGTGAGATGCCAACATGGGACAGAGTGTAGCAAAGAGGACTGCATTTGGCACAGCTCTTTCAACGAGTTTGGAAGTGGGAAGCTTGCCTAATCTATAACAACCCAAATCACTTTACAATATGTTCTTGTCAGTTTGGCCACGCACCTTTTCACTGACAAAATCCATTGGTTTTCTAGGGGTGTAAAGAAAAATAGTGCATAAAGGACTATCTCTATCTCCTTGCTGCTGATAGAGAGGAAAAGGACTTTCTTTTAGCCTATGGAGCAGGTTGCAACCCTCCCAGTCTGGAGGCAGTGAGCATTTGTTACTCTCTGTGAAGCACTAACCTGCAAGAAGCATCTCCTTTCTTGTGATTTCCTGTAGCGAAGTAATCACTACTGGAGCCTCTCACACCCAGAGAAATATCAGCTCATATGTCAGGTGTTGATGGTTTGGCTTCAGGAATGGATATAAGCATGTCTTTCCACCAAGTGTTCTACACATCAAATACATATTGTATAAGTAATAAATCTCTGCTTATGATTATTTCACAATTAAAAGCCTGGACTATAATTAGTATCTACATTGTGCCCTGTCCCACAGAAATGAATTCTTTTCTCTTCTATTCAGCTGTACTATCATTTCTAAAAGCACCCATTGTGACAATGAGTGGTTAATACTGTCAAGATGATTACATATTCTTTGCTTACACATTTTTTTTATAGAAAAAAACCCATGTTTTTACAGATGTTCAGTATTGTAAACATTTTTATATGTGCCCTCTATCCTGGAATATGTATCTCTGGAAGGAAAGAAAGTGCCATTATCTCTTCCAGTGGAAATTTCATCTAAGACCAGGATCAGTAAATTACAAGCAGTTAATTTACCTTTTCAGATAAAAAAATTATGAGTAACCATCACTTCAGTGTTTGTGACTGGTTGCAAGATTCTAGTGCAGACTTCTTCAGAAGTGACATAAACAGGTACCTTGAGGCAACAGGAGCAGACCACCTTTTTACGGAAAATGAACCCTTGAGTTAGCATATGCAGATAGAGTTGGACTAGTTCAGTTATTCGAATTAACTTGTCTGTTTTATGTTTCTTAGGTTCTCTTCTTGAATGACAGGAGTGAAAAATGAACTACTGAATTATTTTAATTGACAGTTGATCCACAGGGTTTATGATCCTATTCATACTGACATGCTTTCACTGGACACAAGTCCACACATCTCCATAGCTACCAGACTATGAGACTTGTTATTTGCTGCTAACTATGTAAAACTCAGACTTTTTTCCCCTCCATTTTATTGATAATTACAGTGTTATTAAAGACTTTGTCCTTTTACAGGAATCCTTTATACTTCAGGATCAAAAACAGCTCAGCCTGTAGATAGCTTGTAAATTGGCTTTGAAGTTGCACATAAAATTCAACTTTCATCTAAAAG
The DNA here is from genome assembly GCA_013397515.1 of Upupa epops. Lineage (NCBI taxonomy): Eukaryota > Metazoa > Chordata > Aves > Bucerotiformes > Upupidae > Upupa > Upupa epops. The sequence continues at coordinate 96,629 of VZRI01001453.1, forward strand.
GTGAAACTATGCATTATCTAAATTAAGATGTGCAAGGAACATGTACAACCTGGAGAACACTAAAGCATGTCTAAAAACCCACCGATACTGCACTTTACTAATATAATGTCTGTCTTGAAGTTATACCTTTTTACAAATTAAACTGTTTGTTCATGGCTTCAGCAGCTCTGCTCAAGGCAATCTTTTTGACACTGCTATCCATCTGCCATAGGCAGAGCTTAAAAACTGGCCTCCCCTCGGTGGATACATTTAGCCTTGCTGTTAAATTTCTGTCTGTGACAATGCTCTTCAGATGCCTTTCATAAAAAGCAAAGAATAAGTTAAAGGAGTATGCTCTCTCCAGAATTCGAACCATATGTGGGACTATCCAAAATAGCCATTTCGAAAAACTAACCTGCAACTCTCAGGCAGAAAGCCCAGCTGAGCCTTCAACAGACAGATATAATTACATAGGGTTACAATACCTTACCTGAAAGTTCAAAAATTGGTTGCTGCCTACTATTTAAATGATCACAAATAGTTTCATTATTATTTAATAATTATTAATATCCCTATTATATTAGTTATCAGTAAGTATTTACTTGTCTTTTGTCTCTCACGTTTTGGTATCTTCTTTCCATGGGGTCCTGCCCCATCTTGTGTTTGCAGAAGGCAGCACAATCCAGCTGCTTTGGTAGTCAAGAGGACAAGGGCCAATGGGCACAAACTGAGACATAGGATGTTAAGTTTAAACATAGGGAAAATGTTTTTCATGGTAAGAGTGACAGCATTGGAACAGGCTGCCCAGAAAGCTTGTTGATTCTCCTCCGGAGACATTCAAAACTTACCTGGAGGTGCTACTGTGCCATCTCCTGTAGGGGATCCTCCTGTCAGTGCTTGTTTGACTAGATCTCCAGAGGTGCCTTCCAACCACTAACATTCTATGATTCTGAGCATCCAGCATCTGTGTGTGAAGATCATGGCACCAAACTGTTTCATATGATCAGTTGACAAGAAGTAGAGTCAAGAAGATGACTTTGAGTGAAAGTAGAGTTGCACACACCTCTCAATTTGCTGTACAAGACTAAACAGGTGCCCAAAATCATGCCTGAGTTAAGACAGCAGAGAGGTTAGAACCATGTTGGTCTAGCTGATACCATGCTGTGGTCAACAGATGCCAAAAGGAATGTAGAGTTGGCTTCCATAGAGAAATGCAACTGAACTATTTTCTTAGTATTAGCTGAAATACCAAAGCCAGCTATTGTGGTGAAACAAGTAGGAATTAGGAGGCTATTTTTACACTTGGAACCATAAATGAAGGTAGGAAGAACTCTCTGAAAACTTCTTGCTTAGTTCTTTGCAGCCAAGGAACGTGTCATTAACATGACATTTTGGAGGATTTAATTAGTTCCTCTATCATTAGAATCACTGTTACATAGTGTACACCTTCAGTCATTTAGAAATCATAGCATTACATTTTCATTTTGAAGCTAAATTTAACATTCTTTATAAGCTTCTAACTCAACAAGATCCAAGCAACACATTGTTATTTCAAGAAGCTATTCAGCATCCAGAAAGAGAAAGGACTTGATGATCTTGTAGGTCTCTTCACAGAATTATTTGGGCTGGAAAAAAGACCTCTGAGATCACCAAATCAGTCCTAGGAGCTGACATCCAGCCTTAATGATTCTATGATTCTGAGAGTTTGAGACTTAATTATCAATTCCTTTCTTAGATCAAAATGCACACCAATGGAAGTATTGCAACCTTTTTAGTTGAGTAATTTTACAATTCTGTAGAAATACAACAAGGGTTAACTAAAGCGATTAACTCAATTACTTCATGTAGGCATTTCAAAGTTAATTACTTTTGACTTTAAGAATCAAAAAAATACCATAAATAAAACTTCTGTAAAATACATCAAGATCTCGGGAAACAATAATCAAAAAGTAGCAAAGGAAAGTATTTACACTGGGTGAAATAGGAGCAGAAAGTAATTCAACACTATTCTCTTTCAGGTACTTGGCTGCAGTCTGAAATCTGTTTATGTTGTATAACGGCAAACAGAAGAAAGCCTCTTACTTAGTACTGAAGAGGATGGAAGGAGTAAAACAATGCAGATCTCAATACATGGAGTCTAACAACTCCACATATCCACGAGGTTCAAGTAGATAAAAGACTTCTATAAAAAGATAAAAAGGAGAAGGTAAAGGGGTCTCTGAAATGAGAAAACCATTAGGAAGATAAAATAAGTGGAATAATAGATGAGCAATACGTGACCCAAAAGGGAATGAACAATAAAACCAATTTGATTTAGAAGCTGTAGGACATAGTTTACTAATGGTTTATGCACCAACTGCTTACTGTCAGAGCTCTAGCAGAAAGATCTCAACTTCAGCAGCAAAATGGTTTCCCTTCTCAACAACCAATCTCATTAAAATAAATCTATTTGAGATTAGCACACAAACCTAGCTTGGTAGGTTTTTTTTGTACTCTCACTTATTATGCTGTACCTAAACAGGGGTTTATTTCATAAGCTAGGTTCTGGAACTAGGTACTGAAAAGCCTCAGAAGATCACTTAGCAATTATTTCCCACATTGCTTTCCCCAGTTGTTACTCACACTATCTAGACTGGAGCTTTCTAAATTGTAACCCTACAGAACAAAAAAGCAAGAGAAAAGAAATGTTATAGATATTATTCTCACCAGACAGTCACACTGGTGCATGCGGTGCTACATGTCCCATGTACTTTTACGTGAGAGCATTTTATCAGAGTGTGTCATATACCACTGCATCTGTTATGCATGTCTTGCTACACTAGACAACATTCAGGTCTTAAAAGTTTATATATTTTTAAAAAAGCACATTCACGAAACATAGCTATTCTTACCATCTTATTGCAATTTCATTGTTCTGAAGACATCTTCGGTGTCAATACAATTGTGAGCATTCTGCTGCGGTTTTATTACAAGTCATTGATTGCTGTCTCCTTATTGGCACCAAGAGCAGCTGAATTCTCTCTCCCAGATGTAAAACTTTAAAAGACTATGTGTTCAGCATATGAGCAGCAGAACCAAGAAGTTCTGTTACCTGTTTTTTCCTCTTGTATGTTAAAAGAGAAAAAGGAATTATAAAAATAATAGGGAAAAGGGAACGTGAAAAACAGAGTGGCTTTAAAGACTCTAGTTTGAAGAAATTTAACATCAACAGCAGCCAAAAATACTGCTTAGGTCTTTATATTCATTAGAAGCTTTTAACATTTCACCAAAGTAGAGCAAAATAAAGCGCACAGAACCACAAGTTCAAACAGCTGTTTTCAGAAAGAGAAGATTTCACTGCAGAAATGTTTATTTTCTAATAACGAGTTTAAAAAGCAAAAAAGTTCCTGACTAAAGAAGACTGCAGCTGCAAGTCAGCAGTTTAAGTTAGAGGTGCTTTGATGTCCTTGGTTAGGAAATGTTAATAAAAGCATCTAGAAAGAAACAAGTAGCTAGTATTGATCCCTGTGGATGGCTAAGACCTTTTTAAACTAGCTTGCTCTGTCAAAAATCATCCTTCAGCCAGCTCTGTTGAAGGGACATCTAATATAAATACAAGAAGCAGCACTGTTTTGACTGGTTACTAGTAAGGCAAATTATTAGGGAAAAAAATTCATTAGAGAACATAACCTGGTCATTAGCTGACTTGTACAAATACTGCATTAATATTTCTTTGTGAACAGATTATTTTCTATAATTTCAAAGTGCACCTTTATTACATTTGAGTGTCCTAGCAAAAGTACTACAATAGGTTTTCATAGACTCAGAAGGCATTGTGTTGGAATGGACCTCCAAATGTCATCCAGTCCAACCTCCCTTCAGGGACATCAGCTAGATCTGGTTGCTCAGACTCATCCCATCTGACCTTGAATATCCCAAGGAATGGAGTCTTCACTGGGCAATCTGTTCCACTGTTTCATCACTCTCATTGTGAAAGATTTCTTCCTTATATCCAGATTAAATCTTCCCTCTGAGTTTAAAGCTATCATCCCTTGTCCCATCACAAGAGGCCTTGCTAAGAAGTGCCTCCTCATCTCTTTTATGGACACCCTTTAAGTATTGAAAGGCTGCAATAAGGTCAGTCATATCACACCTGCTTTTTCTTCAGGCTGAACAATACCAGCTTTCTCAACCCATCCCAACAGCAGAGGGGTATCAGCCCTCTGATCATTTCTGTGGCCTCATCTGGACCCACTGCAACAGGCCAATGCCCTTCTTGTGTTAAGAACCCTAGATCTGGGCACAGGTACTCCAGGTGGGGTCTCATCAGAGCAGAGGGAGATTACCCCTCTTGAACTACTGGACACATTTCTTCTGATGTAGCCCAGGATGCTACTGACACATTATTGGCTCATGTGCAGCCTTTTGTCCACTAGTACCCTTAGTCCTTCTCTGCAGAATTGCTCTCCATTACATCATCTCCCAGCCTGTATTGATGTGTAGGTTTGCTTCAGCTCAGGGGAAGGACTTCGCACTTGGTCTTGAACTTCATGAGGTTCATAATGGCTCATTTCTCCAACTTGTCCAGGTCCCTCTGGATGAAAATCCATACCTCTGGCTTATCAACCACACCACTCAGCTTGGAGTCATCTGCTAACTTGCTCAGGTTGTGCTTGATGCTGCTGTCTCTATCATCAATGAAAACATTAAACAGCATTGGTCCCAGTACAGACCCCTGAAGGACACCAATTGATACCAGTCTCCATCTGGACAGTCTGCTGTTAAGCACTACTCTCTAGTCAAGACCACACGATTTCTTATCCACCAAGTAGTCCACCCACCAAATCACTCTCCAACAGGAGATTGGCTGCTAGTGAAGACTGAGGCAAAAATATTGAGTGCTTTAGCTGCCCTCTCCTTTGTTGTTACTATTTCACCACTGGCTCATCAGAAGGGGAACAATATTTCATCTTTCTTTTTAACTGATGTACTTGTCGAAGCTCTGTTATTCTGTACATCCCTAGACTACTCAAGCACCAGCTGCACCTTGGCCATCTTGATACCGTCTCTACACAACCAGGCAGAGTTCTCAACTCTGGCCCAGTTTCCACTGCTTGTGAAATTCTTTCTTGCCTTCTAATTTGACCAGCCATGCTGGTCTCTTTCCTGCCCTGTGAATTCTTACACCTTGAAATTGAGAGTTCTTGCTCTCTATGGTGAGTGTCCTTAAATATTTGCCAACTGTTCTATTCCCTTGTCCCAAGGGCCATTTCCCAACTGGTCTTAGCAAGTCCTTGAAAAGTTGTTTTGCTTTTCTGAAATTCAGGGTCTTGATTACACCCCTAGTCTGACTCATGTCCCATAGAGCTGTGGACTCCACTAATGCATGATCACTGCAGCTCAGGCTGCCTCTTGTCTGGACATCCCTGATGAACTCACTTGTAAGGGTGATCCTGAGGTCCAATATTGCATCCCCTCAAATAGGGCTGATCACCACCTGGGTAAATCAGGTGAAAACTGACCTTATAGTAGGCCCTACAGGAAAAAAAACCCACAGAATAAAGGTCTCTCTTGTCACAGCAGCAGCAGCAAGATCCAGCATGTTTAACAACATTTGAATTGATTATACCTCAACATACAAGGCATCTTAAAGCACATCTGAATCACAGATTTGGTCATGACCCTTTTTATTAGATGATTGCAGAGCAGACTAGATATTCCTTGAAAGCCAATGGTGCCACATGTAAGCTCTAGTTTGAATGATATGTCCACCACTGTGAAGCTGATTAAATCCACACTTAACTTTAACAGAAACTTGTGCTGTAAATATGCATAGAAAATACCAGGTATTTCTTAGAGTAGGCCTTCCTATTTTTGGTAAGTTTCATGCAAATAGAACACTATGTTAATTACAGATTGTTGATAAATATTTTGCAGCCTTCACAATAATGTTTTATCATTCAAATGATTCAATTCTTAGCATCCTTAGATATTTTTTCCCCTACTGTTCAAATTATGTTCACCTGCCGCAGTCCTAGTGATCAAGAAATAGGGAATGAGAACATGAGAACAAACTCCTTTGTCTGTTTATTCTAGGAGATACCATCTCCCAAATGCTAATCAGTTTGTACACCCTTTGTTCACCTGTCTCCGGGAGCTGGCAAAATACTTTGATTACAAATTCACACCAAAGCTGTGGCAAGACTCTCTTATAGCAATTACTGAGCTAATGTTGCACCTTGCTGGGATTTAACCTCATTAGTTTTTCAAGGGTAAACTTAGGAGACACATGACACTAGAGAAGTGTTCCCAGGTCTCTCCTTGGTTTATATCACCTCATATCTAATATGAGGATAAGAAAATAAAGCTCTTCAGTCAGGCATGGTACAATAATAAGTACCTGATATCTAGATAATGTGGTTTTTCCATGTCACTAAGTTTTTAACTGGTTAAAAAAAGAAATTTTGTTCTTATTTCTACTTCACACTCCAGAGAAAAGACTGGCTATGATAGTTCAGCATGTGGACTATTCCTACTCACTCAGCAAATAAAGAGTAACTTACCTGTTGATGCACATTGTGTCTTCCTGCAGTCATGTAAATTAATTGTTATTCATGGCTGGATCAGTTCCACTTGTACCTTTCTGTTGCAAAGACGACTTGGAGCCAAAACAATGCTTCTTTCCACAGCTATTAGAGACCTGTCCCTTTTGGAACAAACATTAGTCTCTCAACAGAAAGGGAAAGCTTATATAGAATAGTGGGGGGGAAGAAATCAAGCAAACAGCCTTTGTTTTGAAAGACATTGCTGGAAAAGGTATGATATATTGATTTTTCATCATTCCAAGGAAAAGATCCATGATGTGTACCATATCCAACATTCCCTGATGAGATGATCTTTTGAGGTCCCTTCTAACCCTTAACTTGGTGATCAAGTGATAATTTGAATTTCCCACCTCTCTCCCATACCCCACATTGCTTCAATGCAAAACTGAATGAAATACAGACAATCCTTTCTGGATATGTTTGAGTGATGTGAACTAACTGGGGGATACAGAGATTTTTATTCTTTAAACTTGGAAGAAACTGACTCCATATTGTGTTGAATGTCTCCCCCTAATTCTTTCTTTTCAGACAGCTGAGAGTCAGGATTTCTCTCCTTAATTCGTAAGTGTTCTTATAGGGTATCATACTGCCTGCTTAATGCCTTGGCTACATAGCTGGTTACCTGCTGTGCATTGAGAAGAGCTTCTAGCTGCAGGCTGTTCCTTCTTTAAGAAATCAGATGAGAATCATTACTTTATATTTGCTGTTCTCAATGATTACATATCAGCTCTCAATAGCGTCATCATCTATTAGCACTGGCAAACTTCTCAAACTCCTTAACAAAGTTTCCATTAAGTCAATACAAGTCACATTCAAAATCATCTCTAGAAACTTAAAAAAATGCAGAATGTAGTTCTCTAGTATTTTCTAATCCAGTAATTTGAACACTGTAGGATAGAAAGCAGTGATAACTATCAATTCGAGGTATGAGGTAAGGCTGAATTTACACTCACACAGGGAGGTCCATTCCAACCCTGTGATTCATTGCACTGTCTCATTACTTTTTTTCATTCCAGATGAAGTGTTTACTAGAACAACAGATCTTCGTAACACATAGCTACAGAAAACTGAGGGAGCATATCTTACACACCACAACCTCAGATATCATGGAGGACAGGCTGCAGATCTTGTTTAAAAGATCTGAAGAACAATAAATATGTGGGAAGATATTAATGCTTCTTACTGAGTGTATTGCTCTGCTTTAATTCCACATATTTGATCAGATTTACATAGCAGAGATTGGGAAGAACTAGCAAATAAATCTGATTAATTTAAGAGTATAATCAAAGATAAACAGGTAATTTGAAAAGCAGTATTTGCCCAGGGAGGTGGTTGAGGCCTCGTCCCTGTAGATCTTCAACAGGAGGCTGTACAAGGCTCTGAGCAACCTGATCCAGTTGAGGATGTCCCTGCTCACTGCAGCAGGGTTGGACTAGATAGCCTTTAGAGGACTCTTCCAACCCAGGCTATTGTATGATTCTGTTTAGAACCTCTGCTGTCAGGGAATCATAAAACAGCCCCCTCATACATTTCTTACACACAGTTGCTCTTCCTGTATCTGCCTTTACAGTTGCTAATATCATAGGGTTGGAAGATACCTCTAAATGTCATCTAATCCATGTCATCTGCTTTACTTAGAGGTATCAGGTTTTGGACAGTACAACCTAACCAGAATGAAAAACTTCTGTATAGTCTAGAAAATTTATGTTATTAAACAGAAGAATGTTCTATGAAACACAGAAGGTATCACAGAAATAAGTATTAACAAGGAACTCTTCACAAGAGTTTTATTCCTTGCTTCCAGCCTTTGATTCAGTTATCTGACTGAGCTGCAGCAGTCAGCTCTTACTGCCCTTGGATCTGTAGATGGTTTATTAGAATCCTGGCCCAGCTGCTTATTGATAGTATGAGCTGCAGCATCTAGCTCATACATAAAGCTCACTAGATTAACTCCCTTTTCAGTCTCTGTACTCTCTTCCTCATCCAGCCTCAGGGTCTCTCCCATCTCCTGCCCCAGGGCATATACCTGGCATAGAGCAACAAACCCGTATCTATCCATCACAACAGCATAAAAATTGCTGTTAGAGACATTATGCTCTTGCAGGGGAGAGCAATGACAGTATTATTGCTACTGTCATTGCTGCAGAACTATCCAAGTATAATAACTTCTTGCTGATACAAGCTTTAAAATGAACATATTATTTGGCAAAGAAATAGCACTGAAATCTTAATCTACATTCATACCATGATAACTGACTGAACTGAAAATGGGGTGATGGAATTCAGCTAAGGAATTGCCTGATGGAAACTATACATTCCACAGGTGCAGGTAGTCTGTGAGGAACCACAGATGTACTTAAGGCTGAAAGAACAGGGCTTTCAGAATGAGTCACCCCACAAAATGTCAAACCAGCAAATCAGATTATCATTAATCACTATCTAGATACTTAATTTGTCACTTGGTTCTGGTACCTTTAACCAGGACTTTCTCTATGTTTTCCATTTTTGCTTTTCTGGAAAGAGAAGGGTCCTATTAAAGCCTTGAAAGCAGAAGCAAAACAACTTACTAGGCCAACTTTGCCAAACCAAAGTCAGAATTAAAATAAAAGTAAGGCTACATGGAAATGGATACGGTTTTACTTTATGAAGTACTTTGAAAAAGCACTACTTCCTATAACATGCCAACTTCCATATGAAATGAGGATTTGAAAGCAGTGATGCAAACATTAAATTGTCAGGCATTGTCTAATGCCCAGTTTGATCAAAATGATCCATTTCATATATTCCTAATCTAAAAAGCTTCCTGCATATGCAGTTCAGGGTATCTTCAATCTGAGGCTTAGATTTTGCAGTCAATAGCAATCAGCTCACTACAGTCTGTCAAAATTGGTTTACTCACAAGGAAGCAGCTTCCCTGCTCCACCTGCAAGGACTGAAACACAACATTCTTTGCACTTTAACAAGCAGAATGATAAAAGAAACAGTTTGATGTGTAATATGCGATGCACAGAGATGTAACTCAGAACATGATGCAATAACTCATAGACATCTTCCTGCTGTCATTTAGCACCTGAGAATACTTGAATTTTCTACAATAACATATCCTTCTCAGATAAACTGGCTTAATGAAGTAGTTGTGGAGATCAATATACTAATCATACATTTAAAATCTGAGCTAGGGGGCTGAAAAAAAGCTTTGCTTTTTTTCCTAAGAAATTATTAGATAATGATTACATTAATCAAAGTTACCTTCCTTTATTATCATCTCTCCTTCAGCTAACATACATCTTAGTACATGTTAGGTGCTACTTCATAAACAGCATTAAAAAAAAACCCTTTTAGTATCTTGTAAGGGAAGCATAAGTTATTGTGTACAACATTGAGTCACTGACTACATCTCAGTCTCCACAAAAAGTTACTTTACCCCTTACAACAGGGGCCAAATCTGCCTCAACACTAAGGCTAAGATACTGTTTATACATAACAGAGCAGCAAAAGTAAGACTGGTCCCTTAGGGGAAGCAACCTGGGAGCTACAACACAACCCCAAAGCTTCATCTATGTGACATCACCCCACAATACCACAGGTCTTACCAACAGTCTGGTGCCCCCCAGGAGCTGCAAACCAGCCAGAACCATGATAGAACAAGCACAAAATATATTATGCCTGAGTTTATATGGAGCCCATGTTTGGAGGAGACTCCAGGTGAGGCTGCTCAGGGAAGTTAGAGCCTATTAGTACACTTAGGGCTTTGACATTATTTACCAAATGCCTGTTTTCTTTAAGGTGCTGTATGTTTGTTCTACTCCAATGTGCTATCCCATATGGGAGTCTTCTGCAATAAAAGATACTGGTGGCTGTTATACACATTTGATACCCAACGCCATGGCTCTTTGCAGTGCCATTCATGGATTTTCAGGTGTGCTTTTCAGTAGACTGCTGTATTGATGTATTTCTTTATTGTGAGGATGGTAGAGCCCTAGAAGGGGCTGCCCAGGCAGGTTGTGTAGTCTCCTTCTCTGGAGATGTTTAAAACCCACCTGGCCATGTTGCTGTGGGACTGGATCTAGGTGATGCTGCTGTGGAAATGGGAATGGGCAAGATAATTGTTTGAGGTCCCTCCCAGTCCCTAACATTCTGTGATTCTGTGAATACGTGTTTTGCTTTGAAAGCTCATCCTAACACTAACAAAAACACTAAATCAGTGATGACAGACACTGATGTTGTTGTGCCTGAAAAGTGTAGCCACATGGATATTCCAGCAACTCTAAGAGACATCAGGTTTAGTTCCTAGTGCAGATTCAGAAGCAGAGCGGATACATACTGAAAACCTTTGCACACAAGCAGAGACAACAACATGTGGAAGTGTTTAGGCTATGCCAACATAACAACTGCACAGTATGGTTCAGCTTTGGCATGCTCATGATGCTGTCACAAACCCTGCAAATTAATACCTAAAGTGCTCTAAGCAGGCTTAAATCTATCTTGTTCTGAACAGACAGACAGAGAGCCTGGATCCTTTCAAGCCCATAGTGTAAGCTATGCAGCTCTTAACTCAAACAGCTCTCTGATCTCTGAAGAAAACTGAAATTATCAAATCCAATGGAAATATTAGTTCAGAAGATGTGAAGTCTATCACTAGCCTTGACAAATCTCTTCCAGTCTCTGAACATTTATTGAAATTTCTTGGAGAAACCTGTGATAACCCAGTATTAGTGCCCTCATCAGGCAAGACTTTATCTAGATGTATCAAAACATGCAGGTTAGCTAATTATTCTCAGCTTCAGAGAATCACATCAACATAGCTAACTAGTTTTTAGGACCCTGAGTGCACCAATAAGCCTTAATTGCCAAGATCAGCTTCTCCTGAGACCTCTAGCAACACACCACCTGCCTAAAGCTATTTAAGATCCATCTTTGAAGCCAGAGCAGTCTTTTGCCTCTTGATGGTCTTATGCTATTGTAACCTTAGACCTGACACAATGCTTGTGTTATGGTTTAAAGTCTTCTTGCCGGATTTATAAACTAAAAGCTTAATTTATGTGGCTTTTTCTCAACAAAATGGGTTTGGAGTTGTTGTTTTGGGTTTCTGCTGCTCACATGCCCACCTACCTCTTTCTTATGGACTCGATTTCTAAACTATGTGATGAGACACAACGTGGCTGAGCTGAACATTGCAACCATCTGACCCTGGAAACCTGTTGTGCCTCTAGACAGCATAGAGCCTCAGACATCAGTGGGAAGAAAGCTTCATCTAGCTTTCTTTTGTTGAATTGGGGAGTTTTCTCCTTGATTTGGGCTGTAGGAATTGGCATTTTGAAGGAAATCCTGTGGAATAGAGAGCTAGACTTTAAAATGCCTGCTGACATCTGAAAGACCCAAGTTGGAACCTCAGGGTCATCACAATTCTACAGAAGCAGGAACTGCTGGGAATCTCTTTTCCCTTTTTAGGTTTTCACAATAATGTTTTGGTTCAGTTATGTAAGAACCTCGTGAAGAAATCCCTTATATTTTTGCATGTGTGTCTTTTTCTGAGGGGGGTTAATTAAATGCCTTGTTGCTGTTTTTCTCCAAACTGAGTAAGTTTGGGTTTTATTTAGAAATCAATTTGTTCTAAGGTTCCTTACTAATTTTTGATGCTATCTTTCCTGGGGAGAATTATGTTGTTACTTCAGTTGTGCTACCAAAGTACAAGTCATGGGAAATAGAGCTCTGCAATTAGTTTACATGCTAGAGGGTTAGATTTCATCAACGTAATCCATCCTTATGAAAGGACTATGTAACTATACATATTAATCCAGAAGTGTTTTCTGTTGTATTGTTTCTTTTCAATGGCAAAGTAATCCTTTATCTTCTGAAACAAAGGAAATAAAACCACAAGAGTGCTGCTTATCATAACTGTAGAAGTTGTTTGCTCTGTGATCAAAAAATGCTTACTCTGAATGATTATATTCTTGTAACCATTGGATAAGAGAACAAACAGCTGCAACCCTACTTAGAATAGAAGCATAGAATATTAAGGGTTGGAGGAGACTCTGGACATAATCTAGTCCAACCTGCATGCCAGAGCAGCATCCCCTAGAGCAGATCACACAAGGCCATGCCCAGGCAGGATGGAAAGTCTCCGGAGGAGAATCCACAACCTCTTGGGGAAGCCTGTTCCAGTGCTCTGTTACCTTCACCATGAATAAGTTTTTCCTTATGTTTAAATGGAACCTCCTGTGTTCAAGTTTGCCCTTTGCCCCTTGTCCTATCACTGGGTACCACAGAGAACAGCCTGATCCCATCATCCTGACACTTGCCCTTTAGATACTTAGAAGTATTTATGAGATCCCCCTTCAGTCTCCTCCACAGGCTAAACAGGCCCAGCTCTCTCAGCCTCTCTTTGTAAGGAAGATGCTCCAGCCACCTGATCACCTTAGTGACTGTGCTGCACTCTGTTCAGTACCTCCTTGTCCTTCTTGAAATGGGGAGCCCTGAGCTGGACACAGTAATCCAGATCTAGTCCCTCAAGGGCCAGTTAGGGTGGGAGAAGAACCTCCTTTGACTTACTGACCATGCTTGTCTTAATGCACCCAAAGAAACCATTGGTTTTCTTGGGCACAAAGGCACATTGCTGGCTCAGCATGTGGTCCAACTAGACTTTCAGGTCCTTCTCCCCAGAACTGCTCTCAAGCATGTCAGTTCCCAACCCATGGGATTTTTCTTCCCCAAATGCAGCACTCCACTTGCCCTTGTTGAACCTCCACAACTCTCTCTCTGCCCAACTCTCCAGCTTATCTAAGTCATGCTGGATGGCCACATCAGCCACTGCTCTCAGCTTTGTGTCATCAGGCAGCACAGCCTTGTATAAACTGTCTGTACACAGTGTTTTTTCTATGCACTGGAAACAAGAGATGTGTGTAGAAGTTGGGAAATGTTAAATTACGAGGACACTAAGTAAAACTAGATACCCAGTAATGTTTCAGTCCCATGTAAGAGGCCTTTTGCCAGTTCAGAGCCTGAAGTGCTTTTTCAATTTTGCACCTTGTGCAGGGAAGTTTGTAATCTTTGAGATGAAGTATTGTGTCCAGTTCTGGGCCCCTCAGTTCAAGAAGGGCACAGGGAACTGCTGGAGGGTATCCAGCATAGAGCAACAAAGATGATGAAGGAAGTAGAACACCTCCCTTATGAGGAAAGGCTGAGGGAGCTGGGTCATGAGCTTGGAGAAGAGGAGGCTGAATATCTATAAATATGTGAGGGGAGGGTGTCAGGAGGATGGAGCCAGGCTCTTCTCAAGGTCATCTGGTGATAGGACAAGGGGCAATGGGTGCAAGCTGGAACAGAGGAGGTTCCACAGAAATATCAGAAGGAACTTCTTCACAGTGAGGGTACCGGAGCATTGGAACAGGCTGCCAAGGGAGTTGTGGACTCTCCTTCTCTGGAGATGTTCAAGACAACCTGAATCTGTTCCTGTGAGACTTGATCTAGGTGGTCCTGCTGTGCCAGGGGGATTGGACTAGATGATCTTTTGAGGCCCCTTCTGATCCTTAATGATTCTATAATTCTATGAAGTGCCAGCTAATGGAAAGGGTCATCAGCCTTGGAACAGGCTGCCCAGGGAGTGGGTGTTTAAAAATTCCTTCAGGGTACATATGGGCTAAAAAAGCCTGTTCTCAGATTTCATATTGGGCAAGCTCACATTTTTAAAATTTAGAGAGAGAAAGAATGGAAATGGCATCAAAACTGTGCTAGAGGAATTTTAGATTAGGCATCAGAAAAAACATAATTGAAAGAGTCATCAGGAACAGGCTGCCCAGGGTTGGGGGGTGATGGAGAATAGTATTAAAAGTCAAGTAGATCTGGAGCTGATGATCGATGTCTGTGATTTTGCCCTGTTTGGGGACAAATGACCACTACATCTTGGTTCTGCCTTTAAACTCATTTGGTCAAGCCGCCTAGACTGATGGTACTTTTCCTGTAAACTTGCTATCTGGTTCCTTATGAGGATTTAGAACTACCCACGTTTTTCCATTCACATTCGAGCACTAAGAAGAAACATTTGGTCTTTATTTAGTTTATTGAAGGCAGGAAGCTCTTGTCTCTATGATCTGTAAAATTGAGATGATATCACTAGGGGGCAATAAAAGATCACAAATAGCTATGTTAAAGCCCAAGCACAGAGTCATTAGCCCTGTGACCTGAAGAACTGCTCGCGTGAGCAAATGCTTTTGGGGTTTTTTCTTCAACTGTGTTCGATAGTAGATACCACTGCAGGGAGGACAGAGTTCAAAATGAGCTCTCATAAGCCATCTTCATGATTTTCAACAAGGCCAAGGGCAAGGTCCTGAACCTGGGTCGAGGCGATCCCAGGCACAAATACAGGCAGGGTGATGAACAGATTGAGAGCAGCCTTGAGGAGAAGAACTTGGGGATGTTTGTTGATGAAAAAGTGAACATGAGCTGGTAATGCTCGCTTGTAGCCCTGAAAACCAACTGCATCCTGGACTGCATCAAAAGAAGTGTGACCAGTAGGTCGAGGGAGGTGATCCTACTGCTCTCTTCTGCTCTCCTGGGACCCCATCTGGAGTACTGTGTCCAGTACTGGAGGCCTCAATACAGGAAAGATATTGAACTCTTAAAACATGTCCAGAGGAGGGCCATAAGGATGTTTGTAGGGCTGGAGCACCTCTCCAACACAGACAGGCTGAAAGAGTCAGGGTTGTTCAGCCTGGAGAAGAGGAAACTCAGGGAGATCTTGGAGCGGCCTCCCAGTACCTGAAG